>JAGXJF010004446.1:0-66802 GCA_019208055.1 Stipa capillata
TGACAGGTATTCTTCAAGAAAATGACTCGCCCGGCCTGCGTCACGGCATAGCGCTTCTTCATGCATATCGTATCGATTATGCCTAATATTGGAGTCTACGTAGACGTCTGCACTCTTGGCTTGGTATAGAGACCCATAGCCTGACATCGTGGTGTCGAGCTATAGAGGTTGTCATGTTGAAAAGGTCTTCAAAGTTGACATGTCGTCAAAGGTGTCTTGGTCATATTTGCATGAGAAAATGTATTCACCTTGGCACCTTCACCTTCCAATATATGACAGAATAGTATCAGGATCTCTGGACATCTTTAGGTAATCTTCATTCAGTATCTCATGTCCTCCGAAAGATTGTCCCCCGTTCATCCTGCGGGAGCATATTCCTGACCTGATAGTAAAACCTCTTGGTCAGAGACCCATGTTCCGTGTAGATAATTTTGGATGCATGTTTGAAGGAAAGGATAAGTGGATTTCTGCATCCTGCTCCCTTTCTTTCCTTCTCGCGTCGGTGCCAGCCCGTCCTCTTTTGGGGGGCTGACGGTTCTTCCTCCTCTGTAGCGGGGCCCCACTTTTGTTTTTTTTTTTTTTTTTTTTTTTTTTTTTCCGGACTCTTGCCTGCCGCCATCGTGCTGCCTTCCAGCGTTTCGGCTAGTGTGGTGGGAGAGATAATTTCCCCTAGCGTTGATCTAGGGGGTCTCCTTGCACCTCAGAGGCCTTTCCGTACACTTCCGGGGAAACCTACAAAATCGTGACATGTGCTGGTCCATCGAGCGAAGATGCTGGTCTTCCAGGTCTTTAAAGGACTGAGGATGATTGGCTGAGCCCACAAACGGCAGGCATCGTCCGGATTGTAATGGAGAGGGGGTTGTTGACACTAGGGGCTGTGCGAGGAGAGGCCGCCACGGATATATATATAGGCTCTTTGGCCACTGGATGAAGTATGTTTCTTGCACTTCCCTAGCATCTAGGTAAGATTCCGCTTCGGGAGGGACAGGGACTAACACCTCATTGTAGTCATTGAGGACGAGATCTACTGCACTTCGCATGTGCTGCCCGCAGAGGAACCAGTGGCAGGATTTGCCCCCTTCCGTGTTGGGCAAACTGGCCGTTGCGCAACCGAGACCTTCATGCCAGGAATTTACACCGTGAGCGTGTTATCTATGGCCTCCTTCAACAGAGATAGATGTTGCCGTCCGTTATTACACAGTCACCAATTAAATCATCTTGTACTACACTGACTCGTTTAGGGGCGACGAAAATTACGGTGATGCCTGTCGACGGGATTCACCGAGTGGGGCCAGACGTCCGAGGTGGATGCGCGCTAATACCATCCAGTCGGCTGGCTAACAGGAAGCATGCTCTGCGGAACCTGCGCTGGTGACCACTTGGCATACATAACCACGTCTGCTTTCGCAATCTCCCGCATATTGCTCCAGCAGATTGTCAAAGACTTCTGGCTGTCTCTCTCTTGTCTATCGGCGGCCCACCCGCACCAAGGGTTGTGGCGGGGGAAATACCGTATATGTCCCATTTAAACGCCATCCCGACGCCTACTACGCGGACCAGACAGATGCTCCGTTTCTTCGGGCCGTCGCCAGATCTCGTCTCCAACACATTGGGCAGCTCGTGACGGAGTCCTGCGAGCTTCCAGGCTTGCTGGCTCAGTTTCTGTCTACAGTTGATTAACTTGATGAAGAAGATAGCGTTATTGGATGCACACGTACTTAAGTAGAAAAGACGATGGGATTGAGATCGTTACCAAGCCGTGTGGCCACCACTTGTGTAGTTCGCTCGACTCTAGTAATTGTGACCCTCCGTCACAGGGTCACGAGCATCGTACGTGCGTCCTCCATGTACTCCTAATGCCGCAACTGCTGACCTGAGATATGGGCTGAAGGGGTGCTTTCCCACCGCCGCTATTTGCGTCCTCTCTGTTCCACTTCGTGTCCTCTTCCCTAGATATCACGCGCTGCCGAGCTTGTGGTCCATGTCAGTTCTTCGAGCGAAGCTCCTCCCCGCAGCGCTCTTCTCCTGGAATTCTGACTGACATCCTTATTTGCGCAACGATTCGTCCCAGTCCTGCGTCTGTATCTATTGGACTCTTTTACTAATCATTAGTGATCCCAATCATCGTCACGACTTCTGAGCGTCGAAGTATCACTCACGTCTTCAAGCCCTACAGCCATGATGCGAAGTGCCTGCGCTTGACTCTGTCCTGTCAACAACGGCAGGACGCTGGTACTTGTCCCAACACAGTTCGTCAGAGAGCATCTTTTGTCGACTAGAGTCACTGGCTGAACTCTTTCGCATGTGCATCTGAACTTGTTCGCGGTACTATGCGACCCGCATGCGTGCTGAGGTCCGGCGGCGGCTTAATGTGTGGACTCGTTGAACGTTTCTTTGATGTCGTCTCACACAGAGTGATTATATGCGTCATTGGTCCGCAACTGGTTGCTTTCACATCCTTTTCAGAGACTGGTCGGGGACCCGGACGTGCTACCTCCTCTCATAGCGCTCTCCTCTTCACGAACTGACTTGAGAGCCAGAGTCATCGTTGGAGGAGTGGAGTTCGAGGCAGCGTTTCGTCTTGGGCAGCTGTGACGGTCCGCCTCGGGGCATGTATCCTTGGCAAGCATACGAGGGCAACAGATCTTGGCCGCTCTCTGTAGGCAAGTTCCGCTTGGCCGCCTCGGAGTAGAACACCTTGCTTGGGCGACGTCCAGGGTTGGGTGTCGATCTGTGCCTCAAAATATATGAAAAAGAAATGCCACGTCGAGCTGTGCTTTCATTAACGGCTCTAGTGCTCGAATCGGTGACCCAGCGGGAGTCCACTGGCGGCCATTTCTCGAATAGGATCTATTGACATCAATTTCACATGATCAATCTAAATAGTTGTGTATTAATGTAAGCAAAGGTAAAGAGAAAACCATAAGCCATCCATCAGATGGTCGAAATTATAATGGTTTAGATTCATTATCAGAACGAAGAGGGAAAAAAGTAATAACAATCTTGCCTCATTTGGACTCTCAGTGTACGTGCCCAAGACCACGCAAAGCAAAAAAGAAATATCCGTGCCCGACTTCGATTTTTAAGTGTACGTGAGATTCCAACCATTATCGTAGACATGTATGTTAACTTGGAGTCAAAGCCGTTAAAAGCATATCTCATTTTTACCAGCTTGCGACCGATAACCAATATGCTTCCTGCTCCATACAGGTTAGCGGCAAGGCATCAAACCTGTTTGATGTCCAGTACTCTGGTCGAGATGCGACAAACTTGGCAACACATGTGAGGACAGGTCGCCAAGTAATGTGGCAATGCCGGGTTGCAGCAGACAACAGCAAGGCTTCTTATCCAATTGGTGGCAGCGGATGCAAGAACAATTACGGAGGCCAAGAAGATACATGCTTTTTCAGAGAGATGCTGTCGGTAAAGTTAGGCTCCATGATATGAGAACTGATGGGTAAGGTCGCACTCCAACGCCCCATGTGACCTCACCAACCCACCAAGTGTTGGTCTCTAAAGTTGTGTTTGGCTCAGGGTTAATACGTGGGTTGGGGGCTTAACCCACCAAAGACATGTGGGTCAATGATGGCTAACTTAATTTTAGGGGCATATACCAGTATAGTTTTGATCCACATAAAAATGAAATTGTGGCAGGTAGTAGGGAGGCGATAATCCAGGCATAAGCGAGAGCTAAGATGATTCTAGACAATTTTAACTCAAATGTATTCTGCTAATATGCACAGATCATTCAACACAATAACTAAAGAATACAGTAGTAGTTCCCTTTTATAGTGCCCATCTTTGTGTTCTTCTATATGACATAGACCTCCATGATCTACCATAGCAGACTCATTATTTTACCAAGTCCCACTGACCCAAACACTGAAGAGGAACATATATTGGGCATATAAAAGAGCATCAGGCAGGCATGTTGTGTGCCAAGCAAGTGCCTCATGGAACATTTGATCATGCAGCTACCCAAAATTATTTCCAAGTCTAAATATGCAAAAGCTACCAAAATTATTTCCAAGTCTAAATATGCAATGTTTCTTTAAAATTTCATTCCCAAGATATCAATATGGACATGGGGATATAGATATCAAGGAGATCATTTTGCAAATTTAGTTACTACTAGGTCAAAATATGGACTATTGGTAATGTGAGTACAGCAGCTATCCTATACCAAGACAGATATCATGAATTTACTTAAACTAGCATGTATACCAGACTTGCAAATTATTGTCCATCTGCTTAACAAAAGTACTTAATCCAGTTACTGTTTTATTCATAAATTTCATATCTTACACATACAATTAGGGAACAACAGCGAGTGTATGCAAACCATACACTTCATTTAAAATTGAAACTGTATAAAATACTTTCACATGATCTATTGACATCAATTTCACATCATCAATCTAAATTACATGGAGCATTTTCGTGGTCCAAGCCTACTCCCAAATTTGCATGCTCAACATAAACAGGCAGATGTAGCGACTAGCAACTATTAAATTTCTAGCTGAGATCTCAAACCGAGTACTAGGAGAAGCACCAATTCGCAAGCAGAGAGAAAGAACCATAGAGAGGAAAACCGCATCACAGACTTACCACGGGGCGGCGGGGATATCGGGGGCGGCGGAGGGGCGCGCGGGGACGTTGGGGGCGGCGGAGAGGGCGGCGGAGCAGCTTGGCAGCGTCGGTTACCGGAGGCGCCTCGCTGCTGGTTTGAAAGAACGTGCGGGACTTGGCCAAATAATTTCGCCAAGTCCCGCCCGTGGCTTATATACCACGTGGGTTACCACTGACGGGCATATTCTACGCGCCCGTCAGTGGAGGGGGGCCTCCGTTAGGGTTAGTGGAAGGGGCTTTCCACTGACGGGCACCACTAGGGGCCCGTCAGTGGAGTGGGGCTTTTCACTGACGGGCTCTACTACGTGCCCGTCAGTGGAGGTGGGGCTTTGTTGGGGTTAGGGTTAGGGGTTACCACTGATGGGCAACCTTTCTTGGCCCGTCAGTGGAGGTGGCCATTTGTTTAATTTTAGCCTTTCTGGTTTAGGGTGGTGTTAGGATTAGGGTTTTAGGGTTATATGAAATCAAGTACACACGTTATATGAAATCAAGTACACACGTTATTACACATACACAAGTACACACGTTATATGAAATCAAGTACAATATTACACATACACAAGTACACACGTTATATGAAAATCATCCAAACCAAGACACTATTATACATACACATATATCTCACTAGGTTTCGTCGTCTTCAACAGTCTTCTCATGAATAGTGATTTTCCTGGTGGTATACGTTAGTCCTTCGGCGTGACTGCATCTTACATAGGGCTCAGCATCCTTAGTAGCCTTGCTCCTTTTGGTAGGGTGTTTATCAACAGCTTCTGGCTCGGAGTCCGGGTCATCGAATTGGTCATAGTCCTCTTCGTCAACAACACCATCGACTCCAATAATACTCCTCTTCCTTTTTCTAACAACATGGCGGTTCTTTGCCTTTAGGTCTTTAATGTAGAAGACTTGCGAGATTTCTTTAGCTAAAACCCATGGCTCATCTTTCGCACTGATTTGCTTTGACCTGTGTTGAGTCAATAGATGTCGGAGGAGGTAAGTCACCGTAGTGAATTTGTCATTGTCGATATGGAAATTTTTCGCCCATCCTGACACGAAACATGGGGATCTTTGTGACGGTGTAGTCCAGTTCCCAAATTTCTTCGATAACACCATAGTATATGTCCTTACGGTTACCAGTTTTAGCCTCCTCGTCACCCCACTGTTTTGATACGTATTTTCCTGTCTTGAGCCTCCGTATAGAATGTGTATCCGTTGATATCATACGCTTGAAATGTCAGGACCTTGCTCGCAGGTTCTTGTGACAATATTTTACCGTTTCTTCTTCCAATTTGTCGTAGGCCTTTCATACCAGTAGGTCTTTAGCCATTTTGTGAACTTTGCATTGTGCTCTTTCGAGAGCCATGTTTCCCCTTCTTCGGGTTTTCTTTTTTAAGCTTGACCATGTGCATCCAAAGATAGGGATGCACCACCGTCAGGTGTTACAACACCACGAGATGTGCTCTGTCGTAGTCATCTGATCTATTCGGTACTGAAGCATAGACATGTAAAGGCTTTTGTCCGCGTGCATGACCTTCGCCATCGAGCCTACTCGTGTGCCGTGAAACAGGGACACCTATGGACTTTTGATCAGCCAAGTAATCAGTACAGAACTCGACACACTCTTCGGCAACATAGCCTTGGATGATGCTACCTTCCGGTTGTGACCTGTTACGAACGTAGCGCTTCACAACCCCATTGTACCTTTCCAATGGGTACATGTTGTGTAGGAACACGGGACCTAGGTCCAGTATCTCCGGGATGATATGGATCATGAGATGTACCATGATATCGAAGAATGCTAGAGGGAAGTACATCTCAAGTTCACATAGTATGACAATGATCTCGTCCTGCAGTTTATGGCAACGCGTAACGGGGATCGACTTCTGAGATATCGTGTTGAAAAATTTACAAAGATTCAAGATTGTCTTGCGGATCGCTGGCTCCATGAGACCTCTAATTGCAACAGGAAGTATCTGCGTGATCATCACATGACAGTCATGAGACTTCATACCAATTACTCGGTGAGTCTTCATGTCAACTATTCTCCCGATGTTTGCCGAGTAACCGGAAGATACTTTGACACCTTGGAGGCACTCCAAAAAGCTAACGATCTCTTTCTTGCTGACAGTGTAACAAGCAGCGAATAAACCTGATATTCCTCGGATCTTTTCCGAAATCATTGTATTGGGCGTTGATTGCCCTCCATTGCGAAGCATCGGCAGGGTGTCTCATCACTCCATCATCAGT
Source organism: Stipa capillata (assembly GCA_019208055.1). Lineage (NCBI taxonomy): Eukaryota > Viridiplantae > Streptophyta > Magnoliopsida > Poales > Poaceae > Stipa > Stipa capillata. The sequence continues at coordinate 6,874 of JAGXJF010004446.1, forward strand.
TTTTCACCCCTCGGCGTGCCAACGTATCAGCTTTGCCTCCTTCTTGTTAGCGAATAAACGATTTAAATGGGGAAGGACCGGCAGATACCATACCTCCATCATCAGTTTTTCACCCCTCGGCGTGCCAACGTATCAGCTTTGCCTCCTTCTTGTTAGCGAATAAACGATTTAAATGGGGAAGGACCGGCAGATACCATACAACCTTTGCTGGAGCGCCACTCGTCACTGGTCCTCATCATCGGCTTGGTTTCTACCCCTCTTGAATCTGAATGTGTTGCACGTAGGACACTTGTACAGCTTCTCGTGCTCCTTGCGGTAAATAAAGCAGTCATTTAGACACGCATGGAACCTCTGCACCTCTAACCCAAGAGGGCAGACAACCTTCTTGGCTTCATCGGTGCTCGTAGGCAGCAAATTATTTTTCAGAAAAACTTTTGCAAGAAAAGCCAATGTCTCATCGAAGTCTTCGTCCGGACAGTTGTGGGCTGCCTTGATCCTTAGAAGTTCCAGCGTGACTGACAGAACGCGTGTGTTCTGGATCGGAACCGGTATACAACGGGGTTTGCGAGTCTTCAACTAGTCTCGTGAACTTAGCAGCCTCTCTTTCATTCTCAGGATCTAGCACCACCTGCTCCACCATGTGAACGTCCTGCATCATATCTGCCAAATTGTTCCCCGTTTCTTCTTCGGGGTCAGCTTTGAAACTCCCCTCGTCTTCTTCGTCCTCTCCATGTTCGGCATCTTGCTGTAACACTTGATCTTCCTCCTCCTCACCATGACATATCCAACGTGTATAACCTGGCATGAAACCCTTAAGCGCCAGGTGTACCGTCACCCTCCCTCTAGTATCGAACATTACCCAATTTTTACAATCGCGACACGGACAACAAATCTTCGTGCCACCTTTTCTTCTCGTATCTTGCTCAACGACATCAAGAAACTCATTCAAAGCCGTAGCCCAACTCTCTGTCGCCCAGTTGTCGTACATCCAACTGCGATCCATCGATCGATCCCTACGACACGAAACTAATGAGTTCGAAAAGATAAACACGAGGCCTCGGCGAGCGTATCTCATTCGTCCAAATTAAGAGAGTATTATTACCGAGCGCTAGCGATCTTTTCGGCGAGTGAATGGAACTTCGGGGAGGGAAGAGAGATCTATGGAGAGAGTGAGAGGAGGAGGGAGAGATGAGAGATTTGTTGGGTTCAAAAGAGAGATCTAGAGATGGGTGAAGAAATCTAGAAGAAATGGGAGGGTTTGGGAAATAAAAGAGATCTAGCTAGATCTCTAGATCTAGATCTAGTGTGGGAAGAAAGAAAGGAGGGAGAGGAGGAAGGGGTTGGGGAGATGGGAGGGTTTCAAGGTGGGGTGGGGGCGGCGGTGGCGGCGCAGCGGGGTCGTGGGTGTGGGGGCGCTCGCTGCTGGCCAGTGGGCGCGCGAGCACTGGCCAGAAGAGAGCACCGCCTCTGGTTTATATAAGGAAATTTACCACTGACGGGTGCACGATAAAGGAACGTCAGTGATACGCTCGTCATCCCGCGAACAAATAACGCTGACGGACACATGACTTGCCCGTCAGTATAGGCCCCATCACCACTGACGGACACATAAAGGTCGCCCGTCAGCGGAGATGTCACGTCATCTATACCGATTTCTGGAACTACGGTTTCATCTCCGCTGACGGGTGACATATGGGCCCGTCAGTGGAGGTATTCACTGGAGGCCTGGCGGACTCCTCCACTGACGGGCGCCTACGTGTCCATCAGCGGTTATAACATCCAACGACGGTCCTTTCCGTGCCCGTCAGTGGTGGTCCATCAGCAGAGGGTCAATCTGCAGTGGTGTGCTATCATATCATTTCATGCAAATGCACATGTAATAGGAACCAGTCAACCCATGCAAACGATATCAAACCTCATAAACTCCCCGCGAACCCTAACACGAGTACACGCACATATACACCAGCTCTACCGACGTCGTTCCAAACTCCAGTTCTAACCTATGCGATTGAACTCCTACCGTCCTTTCGAAGGTACCTCCTATCACTCACCCACCTCTGGAACCCTAGCCCCGGATTTCGACCCCTTTTCTTTCAACATTCCTATCCCTAAAAGAAACCCTAATACTAAATCACGTGTGTTTTCAATACCCCTAAAACTCTAGGAAAACTTTGGAAATGCTCTAAGAGGGTTTCCAACTCAGATATAAAATAATGTGGGCTAGTCCTATTCAAAAATACCAAATTGCTAACACACTTAACCTTAGGACCGAGAAAGGCGTTGAACTACATCACATCCAAACAAATTTCAGGAAAATCCAAGAAAATTCTACAACCCTTCCCTTAGCTCAATCCGTCCAAATGTGCTAAACCACCGATACCACATATTCAAGATAACCGAGTTTCAACCATTGAACACCTGTGAACCGCTCTCTTTTTCGCATGAAAATCAATCGCTTGCCACGCAGAGAACTTCTCAACTCTTTCGGCAGCACGTTATCTACCAGGTTCAATTCAACCACTTCCATTACTCCACAGACAGGGCCCTCTTGTCCCCTTCTATTTGGATGTTAGCCCATAGCATGCAAGGAGGTCAAACCCTTCCTGCCGAGTAGGTGTCCAGGGCACACATTTCTCTTGTCCACCTCCCCACCTCTATCCCCTAGACTCCAATGACACAGCTATGCACCCTCTACTGCGTGCTCCCATCTCCAGAGCAGACCATGCCAGCCAGAGCGTGCACCGCAGCTCTGAGACAAGCCAGCCGCTGGCATCAACGGGCTGGCCGTTGCTTGCCGCGCCGTCCAGTCTGCCGCCTTGTGCCACGCTGCCCTTGGCACTCCTCGGCACAGTGATGATCTCGTCGTCTGGGATTGTCTCGACGCCTTAAGCCACGCAGCAACGCTTGCTGCCACACCGATCAGCGCACCGCTCGCTGCCTCACCTGCGCCAACCATCCCATCCAGAGTGCCTGAGCACGCCACGAGTTTCTTCTCCGCCTGGCGCCGCTCTCAAGCACCTCCTATACACCGCGCTGAGGTAGCTATCCAACCATAGCAGGCGCCCTTTCTAGCACCTCGGCAAGCCGAGCTGTCGACGCGCCGCTCGCTGCCCCACCACGCTGCTTGCCGTTTCCAGAGCCGCCCGGAGTTCCTCCAGGTGCCACGACACCTTGTGGACCCTCTCTGGCGCTGCGCCCCTTTCTATCTTTCCCGTGCCATCCTAATGCCAGAGTCAGTCAGCTCAACCACCGCCGTGGCTGCCCTCACTGTCCCATCCCTATAAAGAGGGAAGCCCGAGCTCCATTCTTACTCCACCTCGCTCCCCTCCTCTCCCTGGAACTTCACTTAGCCCTCTCCCGAGCATAATCCTTCCACACAGCCTAGCATCCCTTCCTCCCACCGACCTTCTCTGCTCCCTTCCGCCGACTCAGTTCCGATAAGCCCCGGCACCCAATGACCACAAAAATGGAACCGTCTTCTAGCACCGAGCACAACCACAGCAAGCACCTACCCTATAAACATCTGGAGCGACGGCGATTTCTCGCCGGAGTTCTCGCCACCGCCACCGCTAGGGATTTCTCCCCGCCAGTCGCTCCCGTGCACCCCCTTCGGTAACGGGACCCAAATGTCAGTTGGATAGCAGTGCAATGAGTCAAAAGGTTCCACCGGTAGCGGGGGCCCTCATGTTGGTATCAGTGGAAACGTCCTTCCGCTTTACGCCTTCTCCCGTAGAAAGCACTCAATCTGTTTAACCAAAGCGTAAAGCAACCGGTTTTCTTTCCAGTACCCATTCCCCACTTGGTTCAGCCGGTTCGGCACCTAGCAGACCGGTTCTCTAAAAACTTTCAAAAGGACTTAGGCTCCTGAAAATATTTAGGAATTTTTGGTTCAAACAAATTTTCAAAATTTCAAAATTTTCTGGCCGAAACAGAAATGAATTCAAGGTTCCTTTATGAATGCAATTCCTTTGTGATTTTTTTTTCATGTTTAGAAAAGTTCCAGCATAGGTTGGGACCCTTAACTTCTGGTTACCCTAAAAAGCCACAGGAATACTTGTAGACCAGGGGCTATAGAACTTGAAACCCTAACCCTAATGTTCGCGTGTATATATGCATATAGTTAAACAACACTTAACACATGCTAAATTCCTCAGAAATAACATGGGACCAGTATACATTAATTGACTTGTCTCTTTTGGATTTCCATTTGGTTGTTCGAATTGCTGGTTATTTATTCGAGGTTTTCTTCGACGTATAGTGGACGGAGTGAAGTACGCTCGTCAGGAGGAGCCGGAGACATCCCCAAGCCAGGAACAAGTTCAAGAGCTGCCAGGCAAGCTTTCCTCACTTGACCATATCGAAACCCATATGTGATGAACTAAAATATTTTGTTTGCCAACTTGCATGCTATGTTATATCAAAGATATGTTGAGATAAGGATAGTTATTCCCTATAGTTGCATGGCTTAGGATCCGTTACTAAGTACCTTCGTAACCCTAGCACTAAGTCGTCGGACATAGTAGTTCCGGTGGAATAATAGATATATAGGCCATAGGCCAGGCTTAGACCTGCTATAGCAAAAATATAAACTATTCTACGAGGGTTGGAACACTATTTCTGGGATTCGGGAAAATAAAACCCTTGGGGTGACGTGTGTTCCCCAAAGTGGAAGTTGAAAAGGTTTGTCGAAACAAAAACTAAATGGAGACATTTGTGATTCGGGAGTGTAACGCCCTGATTTCCGTAACCCAAAATTTAGGACTAACAAAAACTTTTTGCCGGTAATGCTGATGAAAAATACACCCAATTAAAACTTTATTCCAAATCGTGTTACTGCTGAGCCCTAAAGCAAAGCGACCAAAACCGCTCCCTCTGTTCCTGTTTTCCTAGGTGTAGTTCTAGTCGTTTGATTCGAATGCCTGTTTAGGATTTAAAACGCCTACACCTAAAAAAATAGAGGTTAGAATTACGGTGGAATATTTGAGTAGCTAAATCAGCATGCGACTTATATAAATATGCACATACCTTCCATGATCGGCCCTAAGCTAAGTTCCCTTTCTACCAGTGCCATTAAAACATCAGTAACCCCTAGACTCGTTTGAACCAAAGTCGTTAGTTTAAATCTTAGCGAGAACGACTTCCCCATTTTAAAAGACATCGTCATTTTATGTGACAATGTTGCATATGCATGTCGCCAAAACCTCCCTCTGGCCTCAGAAACCTAAGTCATGAAACCGTAGTTCGAATCTCGAACTTAACTCCAAGTATATGCATCCTCTGCTAAATCGCTGTCCGAAGCCCTAAGAACCTAGCTCGACCGTTCTAAGGCAACTATCCTTTTTAGTTCACCGTGTATTCACCGTTTCCTTTGTCTTGCTTGTTGTTTGATTTTCTTGAAGTATTTGGATTGCTTCTCATTCGATGTTCTCTTCCGACGCGTAGTTAGTCGAGTGAGGCACGTGCGTCAGAACGAACCGGGATCACCCCGCGTCAGGAACCAGAGCAGGAACTGCCAGGCAAGCAATCTCCCGCCTTGACCATGTCGCATCCTATAATTGTGAAGTATATTTATTTTGATTTCGAAATATGCATGCTATGTTATAAACAGTATTTTATGTAGAAGTAATTATGTCCGATAGATGCATATGGACTAGGGTCGAACGTCCGATTCCTTGTAACCCTAGAGATCCGTCGGTCGGTTTCCAACCGACGACATACCAAGGTTATAGGCAATAGCCAATGCTTAGCCCTGCTATAGTTAAAATTAAAATTTTGTTTAAACCGGGGATGGGAATATCAAACCCGCGGATAGCATATGTTATCCGCGGTGATTTTAAATGAAATTTTGCCAAAACCCAAGATGGAGATGGAGATGATTTGGATTCGGGTAGGAAGTAAGGTGGTTCGAAGGGAGACGAAGTAGCTGGAGGCTATTTGGTGATCGATGATGACCTGGAGTCCTACTCGAATCAGTTAAGGACCGAGCCACCGTGCCGCTAAACCAGTTCCCCCACCGTACGTCCACATGTCCTTTATGGGAAGGACTTGGCTCGGTAACCCGCCTAATACTAGGGTTCGGACCCGTGGGAAGTAAGAAGTATGTGCTAGGTAGGACGTGGGCCCCTAGAGAATTTCTCACGGCGCTACATGGGTCGAGATTCTTAGTGAGCTCCATTTAGGCAGGGATGAGGATTCGACACAAAGATGAGCGCTTCTCCGTGTTGTGGTGTCAGGCTGCCTGGGCACAACCGGAGATGGGGTTAGTCTCATTTAGCGGGTCCGACTCTAGTATGAAAGCAGGCGAAAAGTCTCGTTGTAATAACCCTGTCAGTATACGTCGCGAAGTATACCCAGGGTGACCTACATCTTGTGGGTAAAGCCGTGCAACCTCTGCAGAGTGTTAAAAATCTATTCGAATAGCCGCGTCCTCGGTTATGGACATGAACTGGCACAGCCACACCCCGGCTAGACTAAGTTTTGTTTGCCAACGTTGGGCAAAGGGATTAAGGACGTGGGCATGATGTGTCCACAGATTTGGGCAATTTAGGCCATGTGTCGATGGTAAGGAAATTGCCGAAGGAGTCCGCCGTATTTGCCGGGAGGGACCGGAATACGGTCAGGTGTTGGAAAACCTAGTTATCTGGTAGGTGAAGCTACCGTTCGGATGGATGGAGCCATGGACGGCAAGTGGAGCTATCAGGTAATAGGTCGAGAGATGTTGAGCGGTGTTTACCGCATGCATTGAAATGTGATGAGATGTGACGAGATGTGATGTGATGATTTCTTAAAGTACTATAGTTTTCGAAATGCTTTTACAATCTATTTATGTGTATTTAAAATAAGAACTTACATTTCCGCACAAATTACAACTTAGGTTAGAGCTGTTCCCTTGAAATATTCCTGCATGAATTATAGCCGTATAATTTCCCCAATGGGAATTGCTTGCGAGTACATTCAATGTACTCACCTGGCTTGTTGAATTGGCCAGAGGAGGAAGAAGGCTTCAATTTCGAAGAGGGCGACAGCGACGCCGAGAGTTAGGACGTTTTCCCCAGTCAGCTACCTGTTGGTTCGGCAAGCCGATGGGCTATCCACTTCGTTATGATTTTTCCGCTGCTGTTTTATTCGGCCAATAGGCCAGGAAATGAACCTCGACTGTAAAGGTCTAACCGTGTATTAAGATTTCGGTATTGTATGTGTATGCTATCGAGTATTTGTGCGTACTGGCTACTGATCCAGGGACCAGTACGGTAATCACAAATGACGTGTCCGGCCTTAAAACCGGGTGCGCCACAGGGAGGGAATGGTAAGAGAAGTATGGGTAATGTTGTAGCATGTGTGAAATGGGTGAAAAGTGGAAATACGGAGTCCCTCTCGAATCAATCAAGGACCGAGCCTAAGTGCCGCTAAACCAGATCCACCCCCGTACGTCCACATGTCCTTTGTGGGAAGGACTTGGCTTAGTATCCCGTCAAATATTAGGATTTGGGCCCCGCGGGAAGTAGGGAGTTGTGACTAGGCGGTTAAAGTCCTAGAGGGCCTCTACCGCTCAGCGTAGGGAGTTGTCCGACACAAAGATGAGAATAGTCCCATTTTAGGATCTGCGAGGCAGGAATAAAGTTGGGGTAAAACATCTAGCGGGTCCAATTCTAGTATGGAAACGGGCGAAACGTCTCGTTGTAATATCCCTGCCAGTATACTTGCAAAGTACTTCCAGGGTGACTTACATCTTGTGGGTAAAGCCATACAACCTCTGCAGAGTGTTACAATCTATTCGAATAGCCGCGTCCTCGGATATGGACACGATCTGGCACAGCCACACACTGGTTAGACTGAGTTCTATTTACAAACTCTGGGCAATGGGATTAAGGACGTGGGCATGACGTGCCCATAGGGAGCAATTTACGCTACAGTCTGGTAGCTAGGAATTGCTGAAGATGGTCCGTGCCGTACTACTAGGGTATTACGGATGGGACCTCAGAAAAGAGTAGCAGGCGATAGACGGAGCTATCGGCTTAGAATGGAAAGGGTGGCAGGTGCCGCCACAGGTGATGTTTGATCATGAACTGTATATCATTTACTAAAACCGCTTTTGAATCTATTATGCTATCGTCAAACGAAAACTTACTTTACGCACAACCCGCAACATAGGATAGAGCTTCTTTCTTGAACTCCATTGCATAAAATATAGCTGCTATCCTTTCCTGTGAGGAAAAGCTTGCGAGTACATTCAATGTACTCACCTGGCTTGTTGATATGGCCAGACGAGGAAGAAGAATTCACCGACGCCGACGACAGCGACTTTGAAGGCTAGGGCATTACCCCAGTCAGTTGCCTGTGGGAGAGGCATATTGACGGGCTTATCTACGTGTTTACTTTCCGCTGCAGAACTTTTATTCGGCCAATCGGCTTTGTGTGTAACCGAGACCATAATGGCTCTGTATCTGTATAATATTCAGTAATGTATGACTACGTTATCAAGTGCTTGTGTGTACTAGCCACTGATCATGGGACGAGTACGGTAAACACAGGGATTTATCCGGCCTTAAAAACCGGTTACGTCACACCAGCACTGGGGTAGAGGGAATTAGCAAGGGGAGAAAGACATGTCTTTTTTATCAGGAATGAGTCATGTGCCATCCGTGACCATGGATACAGCTAATCGATTAGTTTAACACTTTGCAGAGGTTGTACACTTTACCCACATGACACAATCTCGCCTTATTGCCCACTAGCGGCCACTGGTAGAGTACACACCCATCGGTGTACCGGCAGGGAGATCGTGACGAGGTCTTTTACCTAATCTCCTCCTGATGTGACATACCCACCGGGTCTGACACGGAGTTGAGAGTACATCTGCTTACCCTGCATGGCCCCCTTTTGTGCCGAGGTCCTCGTAGCTACGTCTACCCTTCTGCGGTACGGCAATGTCGACATCAAGACTCGACTAACCTATTTAACCAAGCCAGTGCTCATATAGCATGTGGTTGTACTGTTTTCATACTTCTCAAAATCATGACTTCGGCCTTATTCGATACGGACGACCAATGGCTTCCTCATCTCGTGAGGAACAACCATTTGCTCCTTCTACTCATGATCCAACTGTCGTCCGCACCTTTTAGATGGTAATTTCACCCAGAGTAGAATACGAAGAATAGAGAGAGAGAAACTATGGGCATTCGGCCCTAACTCAGCGAGCTCAACAGCAGTTTCAATAAAAGGCGTCATCAATCCGAAGATCGTTCCTTTGAAGAGGCAATTCAAAGCATCCTAAAGATATCTTTAAGCATGGCTAAGCAATATCTCTACTCTATTCTGAATATTAAAGCAATAATCTACTTAGGGTATCAGGTAAAAAGGCGACAAGCGGATATGGGTACATGTGTGTCAATCGACACGTTAGCTACAGGAAATAAAAATAGCATGCATGTTTATAAACAATAAAATATAGGATCAATATAATCAAGAAGAGGGGGCATGTCTTCGTTGATGAGATGGTCTTCTTCTGGAGGAACTTGTCCTTATCCAACATCGTTACTTCCTATTCGTCGCAGCAGCAATAAAGTGCAATGCAAATGAACATAACTCCAAATTAAATATCAAATGAAAATACTAGAAGAATAGAGCTAGTAAGGTCAGATGTGTGTCAAAGGATAAATGTGCAGAGATAGGATTGTTGAAGGATAAAATAGAATGGTGTGAGATTACGTATCTCAACCGGATAGAGTACATGTACTCGTAAGATGGTCTTCACTACAAGATGAACCCTCCTATAGCAACGCATTCATGCGTATCTAAATGTCCATAAAAGCGTTGCTAGTGTCATTACCAACGGATTAAGATCCGTTGCGTTTTTGGGCGTTGCAAGGGTACAATGCAACACATATACATCCGTTGGTAACAAGAGAGCTAAAGTGTTGCAAGATAGCAACATATACAATGAGAGATTAGCAACGCTTATATATGTTGGTGCTCACACTACTCGAATGAATTTTACATTGCTATGCAACAAATATAATTAAGTATTTGCAACGCTTGCAAGCGTTGGTACATATATGACATGCATAATATTATTTGGTATATTGGCAACAATTATAATTAGGTCCACGCATTGCTTATAACACAGATGTTAAGTGAAAAAATTCAATATCATTATATTCTCAAGAGGAATGTATCATATATTAGATATAAATCGTTGCATTACATAGAACACCATCCATATGATACATGATATAAATATTTTGTTCACAACATACTGCCCTAAAAGTTTACTAAAATTCAAAGAAGTATTGAAAAATCATCCAACAATGACACCATTCTCCACCTCGCATTCGACTTGTCACCCATATCATCATCCATTATCTTTTCAATCTACAACAAAAAAATTAAACTGTTAACACACCATTAGGAAGAAACAACATCACATTATTAAAGTAGTAAAGCATAAAAATAGTGACATACAAAGGTTGAAGGCCATGCAATTTTTGTTCCTGCTGCATTACCAATGATGGTGCAGTTCTTGCGTTTCCGTACCAACTCTTCAGTTTTCACAAATGCAGAATTGACATGCACTGCCCAGAATTCACTTGATATTTCAGCACCATCAAGTTTATATTTTGGATCGCAACTTACAATTGTAGCAAGAGCAACGTCCTTGTTTTGATTTGTTATGCTCTTCAAGAATACTTTAGTGCCGACCTATTACACAAACAAATGAACATGAGCAAATAATTTATAGAGCAATTTTTTTCCAAACAATCATGTATGAAATAAAGTAGAGCAATTGTTTCCCAAATAATCATGTATGAAATAAAGTTGAGCACTCTTACTGCTAGTGAACTGGCACCCCGACCAACTGAGTGAACCACATTGTGTTTCTACAAAAGATATTATGTAGAATATTAGTGTCCAGTGCAAGTATAATCTTAGAAAGAACATAATAGAGATAAAAACACTTAGAAGGTGTGTGCTTACACTAGCAAGCATTGCTGCATTAGCTCCTTTTGAGACCTTTTTGTTCTGGACATCATGCTGATAGAAAGGAGTAAAATTATCAGAAATAAACATTCCAAACCCTAAAAATTGGAAAAAATTACATATGATGAATGAAAAGATACCTTATGTGTCGTCGACACTACACTTATTCTTTGTCTTTCGTTTAGTGGGGTGTCTGGTTCCTTGTTCTAAATTGAAATGCAACAATTAATTAACAAGAAACCGCGATGCTTCAGAATGGTAAAAGGTTCTAAATAGTACAGTGAACTAACAATGTGTTCAGTAGCAATTTTCTCTCCTTGTCGTGCACTATCATTCTGTACCAAAGCTTCTTTGTTCTATGATAAAAAAAAACAAATACATCACAAGTTTGGCAAGACATGCATGCTACACGTACAACAATAAGCAGGTTGCAGAGAGGAATTTAAAAGAGAACATATCAGAAATATGCATGCGACAGCTTAAAGTGAACCATCAAGTCAGTGTACTATACTTATGGTGTTTTGTAGAGGGGCTGAGAGACAAGTATTTATATACTGTTAAAGTATGATTAATCAACCCCTTATGATTATAAGCATGTAGTTACACTATTACTGCAAAAACAGATGACAAAAAATTTAAGGAGTGGAAGAAAGTCTTGCGATAGTGATTCTGTTAACCAATCAGTTAAGCTCAAGTCCTGAAATCTATTAGCATTTCTAGGGCTGTTCTAATCATCAAAGTCTACTGACCAATAATCAATCTGATATCATAGTGGATGAGCTGATTAGAAGCATTTAAACTTAGCTTTTCATTATATGCGCATATGAATATATGATCATGGAATCCCCCTAACCCTCATCTACTGATAGACCATCCTGAATATGAATTAATTTGTATAGTTAAGTAGAAGTGCAAAACAGCCCTGACATATTTAAACAAACCCATACACAAACTATTAATCATAGGACCAAACAGTCTAACTTTAAATCCAAGAGAACTTCTAATGCATATATCCAAGAACCCATGCTAGCTAGAAACATATGGGTAGTACAGCATAATTCAAGCATAATGCATGCAGATACCCAGCCGTACGTGAGTTTTTCACCTGATACTCACGGACACGAAAGACATGTAAACACTGATATTGCAAAAAGTGCAAGCATAATTGTTTCATCCTCAACAATGCTGGGTTTCAAACAATATATAAATGAACAAACCTTATCTGCAATTGAATGTTTGTTTGATGGTTGCAAGTCCAGATCATTGGAACCGCATTGCTTGATCTGTAGCGAAAGGTAAGCAAAATAAATATTTTCTCTAAAGGTGCTGTTGGAATGTAATAATATATCCATACACTACCATCAAATTATTTGGTTGCAAAACCATACTGAGTTCTTGACTAGGAGAAGAACCATATACTCTCTACAGATAGCAAAAGAAAAGGTGAGACCATATTTATTTGAGTGAACTTTGAGAAATTTTATTATGTACTTCAAAAAGGTACATACTTTCCTTTTGGAATTTTGTCCATCAACCGAAGGAGCATCTCCAAGTGTAGGAATTAGAACCGAACTTCCCTGTGATACCAATAGAAAAAATTAGTTCATAGAATAAATAACGGTAAATTTCTTATAAATTTACCTGATTTGATTGTCTTTCCATCTTTCTTGTCTTCTCTTTTAATTCCAGAATTTCAGCATCTTGATTCTTGATATGTTGTCCTAATTTTTCCATCTCAAGTCTAACAGATAGAATAGCTTCATTTGGTGTAGCCTCCAATGAAGTAAGATGTGTGTTCTGAAAGCAACGGGAAGTTGACGCATCAAAAACTTTATTTGGATTAGGAACTAGTCCCAAACCATGTATATGCCCAGGCTTGTCTACTCCTAATATGCTATTCAATGCATCTCCTTTCCAAGCAGTCTTTCCTTGGCTTGTATCTGCTAACTCTGGTTGATTCTTCAAAATATCCTTCAGCTTTTCCTAAACACATGGACAATGTAACTATAAACAACATATGAAATAGCAATGCAAAATATGAATGGTTGAGAGGTGAGAATATACCACATGCTCATTCATGTTCTTGTCGCTTTTGGGCTGGTGTGTATGGATGTATAAGACAGCCCTATGAGGGTACTTCTTTTCGGGATCTTTTTCTCTCTATTAATATATGATTAAATTATTAAAGGAGTTGGTGATGATTGTATAAATTATGAATAGAAAAGAGATGCATGTAATTAGTTATATAAAATTTTACCATTTCTTCCCTGTTTCGAGCAAAACTTTTTGTTCCAGCGGTATGTGTGGACTTCTTCTTTGCACAGTTTCTCCTGTTTTGTTCACTTATATCCTACCAAAGAATTTGAGGAAAAACTTATGTGCATATCTTTGTAACTTTGTAGAAAAGCTCATTGTTAGAGCAACATGTAAATGATAAACATGAGAAATGTCTATGTACCTTTGCTTTTTGGCTTATCCAATTATTCACTAGAGCTCTCCACTGATCCTTACTCACACCTTTTGGAGCATTGTTGTAATTGGCTTCAATGCTCTGATTCACATCAAAATAAAGTGATTTCAGATCTGACTTATGCTGCCTCCATCTTTCTCCAACCGTCCTTAATATATATGCTTCCATGCGAGCGGGGTAAAGGAACCTCATCTACATGTCAATCAAATAATAATAAGACAACTAAAATGTAAGGCAAAATATAAGAAGTTAGTAAAAGATATTGAATGTGCTAAAATTTACCTTTACTTGCTCAAGTATAGCCTTTTCGTTTATCTTTTCATTGGTCTTTTTATCCCTCTCTCCTTTCAGCGATCTCCAGTCCTTATAGCTCAAGCTACACAACGATCCATTCCTAGCAACTGTGCCAAGAAAGTTTCCAAGATGTTTAGCTTCTTCTCCAACTGGCTGATCTAAATCATTACACTGAACTACAATTCTTTTCCCTTTTGGAAGGTTCCAAATATCTTTTAGTTTTCTCTTCTGGCGCCTTTTTGTTCCTCCAGTTTCAGCTGACCAATGATACATTACCACAAAAAATTTTAAGTTGAAAATATTCAACTAAGAATTTTCTCTTATAGTGAAGATTAATTATCTCATGTAATGAATGAGAATAACTTCACAATTACCTTGCTTATTATTATGATCATCACTATCCGTGAAGCCTTCTTCAGCGTTCCTTGATATTGCTTGGAGATCAGATGATTCCGTATCTTGTTCAGTAAAATTCTCATGTTCGATCTGTTCTTCTATCATATATTCTTCATTGGATTCAACTACATGCATTTTTTTCCTTGTCATATCTGCTGCACCATGACAACCATAACAGAAAGCATATTATTCTACACATTTTAAAGAACCATCACACCAGATATATATAAAAAATTAACAGTAGCGTTAGCCATGCAACTGAACCATAAAAGAAGTGCTAACTGACAGCAGGTGAACAACCATGTACACAAAAAACATAACATTAACTAATAGACAGGGTCTTGAAGGATTGCAAGGTCAAGGTCTACAGCTAACACATATTGTCTCGTACTAACTAGTATAAAATTCACTGCAGCCACTGAATGGACCAAGGAGGAAAATGGTGCTAATTCAAGGTTTATTCATACTTCTCAAAAAACTGAACCGAAATATTATCAATATAAAAGCATACGGTGAAAACATATGAGTCTCTGAATATAACACCATGGCGCGCGCGGGGAGGCCGGCAGCGCGGGGCGGCGGCGCATGCGGGCGGGCGCGCGGGGAGGCCAGTGACGCGGCGGCTCGCGGGGCGGGGCCGGCGGCCGGGGCGGGCGGCGGCGGCGCTTGCAGGCGCACGCGGGGCGGGGCAGCGGGCGGAGGCCAGCGGCGCGGCGGCTCGCGGGGCGGGGCCGGTGGCCGGGGCGGGCGGCGGCGGCGCTTGCAGCCGCACGCGGGGCGGGGCAGCCGGCGGCGCGTGCGGGCGCGGGGCGGGGGCGGCATGGCCGGCGGCGGCCGGGGCCAGCCTTTGCGGGGTCGGCCGGCGGGGGGAGGCCGGTGGCCGGCGGGGCCAGTGGCGCGTGCGGGCGCGCGGGGGCGCGCGGGTCGGCGGCCGGCTGCGGGCGGCACGCGGGGCGGCGGCCGGGGGCGGCGTGGCCAGGGGCGGCCGGCGGCAGGCTCGTACGGAGGCGGAGGAAGCGCGACGGGGATCGGGAGAGGAGAGATTGGGAGAGGAGAGGAGGGCACTGACCTGATGAACTCGATCGCAAGGGTGCTGCCGCCACCGGCTGGCTGTGCCTGCGATGAGACCGATGCAAATTGAGTTAGAGGAGGGATCGGGAGGGGAGGAATCGGGAGAGGACGGCAGACCTGATGAACTCGCAGGAGTGCTGCCGCCACCGGTCGGTTGTGGCTGCGATGAGATTGATCGAGGAAGAAGGAACCACCGTGCTGATATGGGAGGATGGAGGGTAGCAGATTTTGAGGGCAGTTAGCTGATTGTTTGACCAGATTAAGACTAATCGTGAGAAAGAATGGAGGGAAATAAAAAAATGGAGGGAAAAAATGGAGGGAGCCGAACAAGCTAGAGTTCTGGCTTCAGTTGTGTTCGTTTACTGAACTTCTGACACTAGATTCAGTAATCGACAGTGCAGTTCTATGCTTTTTTTCCTGTTTTGGTTCCTCAGGACATCGAAGTAGGGCTGATGACGATGGTCATATGAAGGCAAAAATGGGTTCCTTATGCTCCATTATAGATACAAGAGAAATTTCAAATAAAACGGAGCTGGTTTGGTTTAGATTTGAATTTGAATTCAAACTCAGGGCAAACTCTAGGTTATGAAGGAAGCTATTATTTTACTATGAAACACATTCAATATTATTTTATAAACTAGATAGTTAAAACTTAAAATTACTAGGTTTATTTTCTACACATGAATTGGTTTTGTATTTGCGAGATTCAATTTATAATGAGAAGAGAAGCAACACTCCTACATCTTTTTGCATTATGATGTGATTGATCTACGTCGGTAACATGACGCCCACATGTTTCACAACACGTTATGACATGAATTCGTTCGTAACCATGTATTCTTGATGCTAATCAAATCGATCTTCTTGTTTGTATCGGATCAAAGCACACTGATCATGGCTAGCGGAATGACCGCTAGACCACCATGCACTCGGCCATGAAGGCGACCACACATCATGCTCATAACGTGGAGCTGAAATAGTTTTCAACCCATCTGCAACCGTTGGTGAACTCAGTGAACCAATGTGGCCTATCGAGGTCAGATAAGTACTTATACTATTTTTTGAAATGATAGCACATGTTTCTAGTAAATGCATTTGAAAATTTTGGGATGTAATACTTAATATTAGGAAAATTTGTTAACTTTCTGTTTTGGTTCATGCTGGACTGACCTTAATGCTTAAGTTGGTGACATTTCAGGCAAGGAACGCATAATGCTGAGACGATGTTGGATCAGCTGGGTCAGCATCCGAACTCACTATCCTGTAAGAATACATTTATAAAAAATAAAATCCACAGATACACTATATGAAACTGTAACAGAAATCAGCAAGCCATCATGACAACAAAACTTGTTAAGGATTCTCAAAAAACAATATTCCTTTCTGAGAATAGAATTGCAACCAAAGCTACTTGGTTCCCCGAATACAATGCACAGTGGCTCTATGAAATGTATGCACAATAATGCTTTACTCAGATCTCATCAACAAAAGAGGAATGAATGCACAACACACTACGCCAGTTAACTCTCAAGGAAAAAGCTTTGTTTAGGAAAAAAATCAAGGAAAAAGCACAGCATGATCTTTTGCTTTATTTTTCGTCCTACTTTACTGATCTTTACCTTACAATAGCGTTTGAACTTTCGGTAGTAATGTGCAATAAATCTTTTAGCCGAATCATCTTCCTGTATAAAAGGGAGACACATCCACCAGTTAGTAACAGATGAATAAGTGATGGTGGCTATCTCAAAGAAGTTTCGAATTGAAACCAGGAAAAGAAAAACAAAGATACATCACATGAAAAGCTGACCTTTATTGAGGTACTGTTTCATCAGGTGACGCTGTAGGAGCATCTACAGTCGCTCCCTCTATATCTCTTCTAATCCAAGTTTGTTTCTCATGTGCAATATCAAAAAGCTCCAAGAACTTACTGACATGATAAGGTTCAGTTTCTACATCATTCCATTCTTCACCCATTTCAAAATCATCTCGAGGCTTCATCTTCAAAACAATTGACCATCCTGGATAAATATGGTCATCCACGTAGAACACTTGGTCGACTTGATTGGCAAATACAAAAGGTTCATCCTCTTCCTTTTCACCGGTGTGAATTTGACGCGAGAAATTCACAAGTCTACAGCCATACTTATCTATTTTCATACCTTTTCCTTCAGTAACATCAGCCCATTCGCATTTAAACAGCACCACTGAAAATTTTCTATAATAGTCTAACTCAATTATGTCAACTATCCTTCCAAAGTACATGACATCTCCGAGGATAGGGTTTTTATCACGTGCAGAAGCATAGCTTGATGTTTTTGCAGTCACAACAACTCCACTGTTTTGAGTCACCTTGTCATAACGCTTCGGTCTAAATCTGTACCCACGAATATTAAAGGTTCTATGTCTTGTTGCGACTTGAAGTGGACCACGGGCCAACCATCTAATATCCTCAGTGATGATGTGACTATCTTTTTCCTTCTCCAATTGCATGATCTGTACAAACACAAAAAAATGCATAAGCTAAATTCAGAACATGAATAAATTGAAGCATGGAACTTACATGATCCCTGAACCATTCAGGAAATTGTTCATGCTGCATCCTCTCAAAGGTCTTTGGATCTAGACGTTTCTTGCGATTCTTCCTTCTCAAGTAGGCACCATGTTCTCTATAATACAAAGGCCATAACTTTAGATCAAAACTTTTTAATAAACAAATTAAGAGGCTATGGCATGACATTTACTCCAAATATGGCGTGACAGCTTCACAATTGAATAGCACATATCTATGGGCTTGTACTGCCTCGGTATCATTTAAAGTGTAAACAATTGGTCTTCCCAATGGTTTCCCTACTGGAGGAAACAACATAGACTTGTGTGAATATAGGGAAGATTCAGATTGATGTGGGTTGTCATCATTCCTTGATGGTTGGTTATGCTTAGTGGAGAAGCCCTCTAAGTATCTTGAACAAAATGTCATACACTCATCCGCCAAATACGATTCTGCAATTGAACCCTCCGGACGAGCTTTGTTGCGAACATACGACTTCAGCTTACCAAGATACCTGTAGCACATACATAAGCATCAAGTTAGCAAGGTATATGACGTGAATTACACAAAAAGAAATACTGAATTTTATGTTAAGAACACATTATTACCTTTCAATGAAGTACATCCATCGATAGGAAACTGGTCCAGCAATCTTACACTCAGTTGCTAAATGGACAACTAAGTGAACCATAACCGTGAAAAACCCAGGAGGGAATATCATCTCCATTTTGCAGAGTGTAATTTTGATTCTTTCTTCCAAACGGTCAAGCTCATCAACATGAAGAACTTTTGAACATATTCCTCTAAAGTAAGACGACAATTCAAATAGTACTGCTGTGACGTCATCTGGAAGAATACCTCTCAAAGCAATAGGCATTAGTTGCTGCATTAGGACATGGCAATCATGTGTTTTGAGCCCGTGAATTTTTCCTTCAGCATAATTAACAAATTTGGATATATTTCCAGAATATCCATCCGGAACTTTTATATCCCGAAGAACTTTGCAAAATAATTGCTTCTCACTTTTAGACATAGTAAAGCTTGCGGGTGGTAAGTAAAACCTGCCTAAAGGTTTTTGTTCTGGATGGAGCTCCTCTCTAATGTTCATTTCTTTGAGATCTTGACGAGCCTGGAGATTATCTTTTGACTTCCCATCCAAATTGAGAAGTGTGCCATAAATATTATCACACACATTCTTCTCTATATGCATCACATCAAGATTATGTCGAAGGAGATTAGTGTCCCAATAAGGTAATGTGAATAGACTACTTTTTGCCTTGTAAGTTTTTGACTCCTTGAAATCTTCAATAGCAGCTATGTCATCTAATACAGGACGCCCATAATAAGTTCCAGGCTCTGTTCTATTCTCTGTTGTTCCATCAAAAGAAGAAGTATCAAAACGAAATTCATGATCAGGTGGCAGAAATTGCCGGTGACCCATAAAACAATATTTCCTCCCATGTTTCAAGCGCTTGGTCCATGCATTTGCACCACAAGGTGGACACGCGAATTGTCCATGCACCATATATGAAGCAAGCATTCCTAAGGCTGGTAAGACATTTATGGTCCACAACACGGCTGCTTTGAGAGTAAAGGTTTCATTTTTGGATGCATCATAGGTGGAAATGCCATTCACAAATAGATCTCTCAAATCTTCTAAAAGGGGCTGGAGAAAGACATGAATATTATCCCCAGGGCTCTTAGGTCCAGGAATTATTAAAGACAATGAAAGATAAGCTTCCTTCATGCATAGCCATGGAGGCATGTTGTACATGACTAAGACAACTGGCCAACAACTATAACTAGAGCTCAACATCCCATATGGATTAAATCCATCAGTAGCTAGGCCAAACCGAATATTACGACAATCAGATGCAAATCCTGTCTTTTCATCAAAATGCTTCCATGCCGGGGAATCAGCTGGATGCCGTAGCACGCCATCCTTAGTGCGCTCTTCATCGTGCCATCACGCTAGAGGTGCTGTTTCTTTGCACATGAACAACCTTTTCAGCCTCTCCTTGATTGGAAAGTATCTTAGAACTTTGCTTGGCATTGCTCTCTTTCTTTCCTTTTTAGTTAATTTGGTTTCGGGCTTTTTATCTTTCCACCTAGAAGCCTTGCACGTAGAGCAAAAATCATCATCTGCTTTGTCTTTCCAGAACAACTGGCAGTTATTTGGGCATGCATGAATTTTTTCATAACCTAGGCCAAACTTCGAAACGATCTTCTTAGCCTCATAAAAATTCTGGGGCAGATCTTTTTCATTTGGTATAACCATGCGCAAAATATCAAGTAGATCTCCAAATGACTTATCAGACCATTTGTTCATGGATTTTATATTAAACAAAAGCACAAGTAAGGATAACTGAGATAATTCGCATTCTGGCCACAAAGGCTTCTCCCAATCTTTAATTAATTTGAAAAATTCTTGTGCTTCTTTATTTGGTCCATCTGGAAGTGGATTTGGAAAATCTGTACTATCACTCATAGGCACGTCATCATATATTTGCCTAAGTGCATCGTTAATTAATTGGTGCATGTCAGCCTGCATTCCTTCATTGCGAGGTTGTGGTTGCTGATCACTATTGTGTTCTGACGAAGACTCACCATGAAAAACCCATTTATCATAACTCTGAAGTATTCCATTGCACACCAAATGGTCACGGACATCATCCTTTGATAGTAAAGTAGTGTGCACACAATTTTGACATGGACAAAGGATCTCTATATCTTCTAGCTTATCTTTATATGCAAATTCCAGAAATCCATCTACGCCAGCTAAGTACTGTCTAGTTCCTCTAGGATAACGCAATAACAACTTGATGGGTTCTAAATCCATTCGACACTGCATAAAGAGATCAGTTATTACTGCCGTTGTAACTATGTAAGAATCGCAATAACTAGGCTATAAGAAAAAGTTTAGAGATTGCGCGACCTGAATTTTTTTTATGAAGTTCCTCTGAAGTTCTGAACCAAGAACGTAGAGCGAAGCAAAGTGGCAAAGTACTGAAACAAAAACATAGAACAGATAATGAACGTGAATTTCCCAACCCATCTTTCTATCTCCTAACAAGATGCATGGTTTGAGCTTCAAAAATAAACAACGAATTTACTCAAAAAAGGGACATAAATCCTTCGACTTGTTTAACATGACCATGTACATGATTATATAACATTCCTGCTGCAATACATTGGTGCTACTAACTATCATTTCTTCTCAATGTTTAACATGACCATGTACATGATTATATGACTCATTTGTAACAATGCCACAATGTAGAATGAGTGGATAACTACTGTATGTACATGCCCAACCAGACATCAGCTATTCAGCGTACTAATAGGAAAAACGCAAAATACAGGCTCCATCAGTAATTTATTTTGTCTAATGAGGAAACTAGTTCATCTAGGACGCAGCAACCATAAAAATTGATTAATCCTAGACATCTAGCAATTCTCAATCACGAACAAAGATACACCCTTTGCTTTCTTTCTCTTGTTCTCTACTACACATGAACAGAGGTCCAGCTCGAAAGAGTCTGTATCAAAGCAACTAACCAATCGAGGAAAAAATTGTTCGCTTGTAAGCTATTGGTCATGGGGTCGTGGCATATGTGCACTGTAAAATTCACAGCTGGACGGAGTATCTCAGGCCGCAAATAACACAGCCCGCTGGAGTTAGTTGCAGCCATCCGGAGTATCTCTAGGACGCAGATGCCGCCGCCCACCGGAGTTGGTTGCATCCAACCAGTGTATCCCTATGCCATGCGCTGCCGCACGTCCCAATGCCAGGCCAATACCAATTGCATTTATACGAAATTGAAATTACCAAAACGACCAAAACACAGCCTCAAGCAACTCACCAGTCACCTCCGATTTTCCCAAGGGGACCCCGGCAACCTAAGCTGCACGGATACGGATACGTGGATACGTATCGGCCCGATACGGATACGAGGATTCGTCAAATCCTAAAAACACCGATACAGGGATACGTCTAGGTATTTTTTTAACGTAAAATAAATATAATACATATTGTAGTTTAAAGAAATTAAAGAGGATGATGTACATAAGAGCTATACCGCATACAGAAGTTGTATTGGCATATGAACTAACTTCAAAATTTTGCTTATTACTTGGTAGCATAGTAAATCTGGAAAGAGCAGTTATCATGGCGTCCAAAGATTTAAACTTGGGTTGAGTTTGCCAATGCAATCCCAAAGGAATGTTAGATTGCTTGGAGCAAACTTCTGGATGAATCACTAGCTTTTGCCTTATTATATCAAGATTAAACCAGCACTAATCTAAACAAATGAACTGAAGTCATATACTCATATGAGGCTTGAGGCGAACTCAGACTCAGTGACTCAGTGCGTGAACAAATGAACTAAAGGGGGATGGAGGAGGGCGACGCACCAGTGAGTTAGCGGCCGACGACTCCGGTTGAGCTCCGGGCTCCGGCAGCCTAGGGCAGCGGGCAGAGGGGTGGCTGACTGGCTGTGCGAGGAGAGGGGCAGCGGGCGGAGGGGCGGCTCCCCGTGCTGCGCCGTGCCGCCGTGCCGCCGTGCCGCCTCGGGCGGAGCTCCCCACGTCACCTCAGGCGGAGCTCGCCGCACCGCTCCACGGCTCCAGTGGCCGGCTGGCCGCCGACGAAGGTGGAGGGAGGAGGAGGTGAACCCGGTGGCCGGTGGCCGGTGGCGGGAGCGGGGAGCCAGGAGGTGGATCCGCCACCGCCGCCGCCCACGCTCGCCCGTGCCCTACTCGGCTGGCCGTGCCCGACTCGGCCGGCCCCGTCGCGTGCCCGCGTCCGTGGGGAGAGGCGGAGGGGCGGGGGGAGGAGAGGCGGCGGCCTGCGCCCGCGGGGAGAGGTGGAGGCGCGGGGAGAGGAGCGGCGGCCGCTTGCGCTCGCGCGGAGAGGCGGCGGCGCGGGGGGAGAGGAGCGGCGGCGCTGGTTGCTCCGGCAGCCGCGTGCGCCGGCGAGGAGGGGCGTGCTATTTTTTGTGATCGAGTTGGAGGCAGAGATTTGAGATCGACATGCATAGGAGGACTAGAGGGGCTTCGTGCTATTTTTTTAGCGGGGCTGTGGGAGGGTTAGCATGTATCTTGATCACCAATTTTTTTATTATCAATTTAGATCGATATAATTTTTTCTTATTACCTCTATTTCCAAAGAAATTATAGTGTTCAACTGAAAAATTTTACAACAAATACATTGCTACGCATCCTATATGTTGCTGTCTGTATACCGGAGAACGGATGCAGTCTGCAACGCATTTATGCGTATCTATGATAAAATTTTGCAACACATATTTAAAACGTTGCAAAGTATGCATTGCTATACGGGGGTTTCTCTTGTAGTGCCACCGGGCTCGACTCCTTCGAGGCGGTGGATCTTCTAGGGCTTCGTCTTCTGGAGCTGCGACTAGATGTCTTGACCTAATTGGCTCTCCCCCCCTCCCCTATGGGATGGCTGATCCTTATATAGGGGGTTCCCAGGGTGGTACCGGACGTGGACTTACACCCGAGTAGGATTCTGGTTTCCTTACACGTCGGGATCGTCTTCCTAGTTTAAGGGGAGTCTTCTCTTCCCGAGAGGGGTTACCTTATCCTCCAGGGATATTTCCCGGGTACGCTTGTACCTTCCCAAAGTCACGGGAGTCTGTATACGGATACCCCTAATACGCGGGATGCCGCACTATCCATCATCACATTATTTAATCATGCCAAATGGGTTCTAATGACTTGACACCATTACTAGAATATAACATGATTTATTCGGTACTGGTCATGCATTTTTAATAGCTAAAACAGATTCAATAAGCAACTGTTGCTAAAACAGAATTTAAATAATAATTTTAAATAGGTCTAGAACACATATTGATTTCTATAGCTCAGAGCAATGCAGAAAAAATATTTTGGTTTACATGGTAAATGAGTTCTAGGGTTCTCTGATCCTAATCAAAAATTGAATAAAAATAACAGAGAGCATTTCTATTTTTAATAATTAAAATAAAGCTTATTTTAATTCTAGAAAATTCTGCACTAAACCAAAAATTATGAAAATTTCCAGAAGCATTCCCTATCATGCTAATAATCTACAGAAAAGGATTCACTTCAAAATAATCATCCAATACAAAGATATCATGAAATGGGTCAAATTTCATACTAATTTAATTATAATTCAAAATCCGGTGGTCGGATTTAAAATCCGATTGCACCATTGGATTCGTGGGGTTCTAAGGGTTCAATTTTACTACTGAGATCTAAGATCGGACAGGGATTGGATGTGGGCCAAAATTGGATGGAATGGTTTATTGTATAGGTGCTACAGTAGCACGAGTGTACTGTTCACGCTACAGTACAGAGAGCAAAAATAGGGTTTGGGAAGAACAAATCAATCCATGGTTGAATCAATGGTGAAGGATAAAATTCGTGGAGGGAAAGTGTTGCTCGGGTTGGTGGGAGAGTATCTCGGAGAGGGATTGGAGAGAGGCTTACCGAGGGTGGAGAAATCGAGGAGAGAGAAAGATCATCGGAGTTGGAGAAAAGCTTGCGGTACGGTCGGAGGAGAGGTAGAAGCTCACGTCCGCTTGCGGTAGGAGGCGCGCGTCAGTGTGGGGAAGCTCCGGGTAGCAGCGCCTTGGTGTGGGAGACGTCGGTGTGGCCGGAATTCCTCGCCGGAGTTGTCACCGGAGTTGGAGAAGAAGAGGAGGTGGAGAGCAAAAATTGGGAGAAGAGGCAAATGATTAAACCACAGGGGAGAGGAGGGAATTTTATAGGGGAAGAAGGGGAGGTGAAGACCCATGAATTATTGGAAAGGGTTAACCAGATTAATTAGGGAGAGTAAAATCTAGAATTTAATTTCCAAAACGCACCGGCGGCGGCGGCGAGCTAATCGCGCGTGTGCGAGAGGCGCTTGGCTTGCCAGCTGAGGCTGCGTGCTGCGCACAAGGCAAGCCAAGAAAATGGCAGCCTAGGCAGCAGCCCAATAGGGAGCAAATGGGCATGGCCCAAGGAGCGAAAAAAAGAAAAAAAAGAAAAGAAAAAAGCTGCCCAAGAAAAGGGAAAGTGGCCTAGGGCCCAAGAGGGAGGAGGGGCAGCCGGATGGGCCGGCCCAAGGGGGGCAAAATGGGCTTTTGGCCCAGGTCTTCAGGAAAAAAAAACATTTTTGGATTAAAATAAATGCAGAAAATCAAATGAGGCTTTCAAAAATACCAAATGACTTCCAAAAAAATCTAGAAAAATTCTATAAAATCAATTTGACCATGGGGAACTCAATAAAAATATTTTTGGAGCAAGTTTTCAAATAATGATCCAATTAAAAATCAAAAAAACTATTTTTGCTCCCAAATTAATTCAAAAACCTTGAATTAATTTGAAATAAAATTCCAACCAAAATACATGTTAGCATATTACATAGTTGCACATCCTCTTTCTTTAAAAAAATTTCAAGCCCTCAAAAATCGAGGATGTTACACAATGTATATGATTGGATAAATGTGTCAAAAGGATAGTGTCTGCATGTCAAAGGACTAATGTTAATCATGTGAGGTAGAGATTGATGTGCAATTGGGGACATGATATGGTTGATGACGACCAAAGCATAACTATATGATCAAACATGGAAACCTATCATACTAGTAAAGCAAGTATGATCCATCATACTAGTGGTCAAGCAAGGTTCTGGCATACCAGTCGGTAAGAAATGTTAATAGGTAACCATGTCAGTATATATTAAACTAATGCAGAACATACAATCACATGCCATGCAACATGCTAAATAAACTAGACATGGAATAAAGATCAGGCAAGACATAACATAGCTCCAAACAAATGATCATGCAGTTATAATCCCAGAAGGGACTTATAATTTAACAACCACCATTGATAATGCAAACCGGTAATGAACTATATGACAATAATGACAACTAGAATGTACATTGCATGTACCCTATATGAAGTCATATGCAACATAAAATAACAATTCTATATATGACATTGTGTGCATCACAATATAATATAATATCTATACATATACACATGCAAGATATATATATACACTACCATGCTATATGACATAAGGTAGCATGACATCCTTGATGATAGTATCACATATGAAATACAACCTATGCATGCCCGTGTACACACACTATATAACATTAAACCAACATGTGACATGATTTAATAATAATAATTTAGTAACCTTAATATGCAACTATATGATTATGCAACGTAAAGTCATATTGAACATGTGCAACCTTAATATGCTCAACCAATAGTTAAACTATAAACAGAGGTTGCTTAATGTGCTACATGTTATATTAAGCTATTATTTAAATAGGGGCAATATATACATATATATATATACATGATCATATATGCAAACTATATGAAATGCAATATGCGATTATAAATTATATATGTAATATTAATCATACTATAAACAAAGTTTAACTATTAAGACAAAATAATTTATCATTAATTAAAACAGGTTGCAACGATATATGTAACAAAACTTTATAGCATTGCATAACATCATGTCATACTCCCATTTAAGTCTACACATATATATCTTATCATGTTATCTACACACCGTGACGTGGCAATCCTAACATGTTTATTAAACAATCATCATCATGTGTGATCATATACACTAACAAGCTAGTGAGCAACTATGTGCCACATGAAAGAACATGTGTGTGCTATTGGGTGTACATTATACAAAGATAAACTAACATTGGATATGTCATATTAATATTAATTTAGTAAAGATTATGCTTCTAGTATTATAGGTTATTTGCAATATTAAGTTGGGCTACACATATGTATTACACACTATATGTGTACATAAATATGATCATGCAATATGAAGTTGTCAAACATGAACAACTTTATTCCCGATAGACGACTATATAGATCAACATGAAATTTTATAGAGGTGTTGATAGAAACCCAACGTGTAATCTGGCTAAAAAAATTGTTGAAAGACTCAGCAGATCAATGGGAAAGAAGGGGATAATGCTGATCTACCGTTCGCACAGTCACGTCTAGACGCGAACAACACATCGAAGAACATTGCTTTCTTGGAGATTGCACCGTTGGATTGCCTCCAAAATTTATGGAGGTGATATCGACAATGTTATGCACAATCCCACTGAATGGATCTGGAAAAGGAGGTACAAGGCGATGAAGACGCTGTTCAATCTATATGCATACGCAGAGTAAACTAGGTACAAACAACATGCCAGTGTTTGGACCTTTCCCAGTGATTTCATCGTTGGATCTTCACTAAATTTTGTAGAAAGATGAGGGACAAGGTTGCCCATGATCCCATTGAATGGATCTTCCAAAATATTTTTGAAGCAAAATGAATTGGAAAAATACCGAGGTGGTGTGTGCTGTTCCACGGCTACACGCGAAGCAAGATGGGGGTGGCGGTGGTTTGAGGGGGTTTGGAGGCTAGGGTTTCATATGAAAAGGTGTGGGGGTGTGGGAAAAAGTGAGGGGGAGGTGGGAGTACTTATAGGAGGGTGATGGGGAGGAGTTTGACTCAAATTCGAGTTGGCTAAGGATGGTGGCAGCAGCGGCAGGGCGGGGTGTTTGCCCAAAGGAGAAAGGAGGTGGCAAGGCGCCGAGTAGAGATGGGCAGGAAGGTGCAGCCAAAAAAGGGAAGGAGAGAAAAAGAAAAAGAGGTTTTATTTTTTTGAAAACCAAAATAGAAATTAAAGAACAATAGAGCGAGATTAGATACCAAACGAACTCCAAGTTGGATTAATTCAAATTAACTTCAAGTTGGCTTAATTCAAATTAACTCCATATTCAAAAGCAAATCAACTTCAAGTTGGATTAATTCAAATTAACTTCAATTTAATTTATGAAATATTAATTAAGTTTTAATTAATTATGGAATAAATAACAAAATTTTCTAGCCCTGATTTTGAATAAAAGATTTTTTTTAAAGAGCTTTGAAAATCAAGATATTATAGTTCAGCCCCCTGGCCGCAAGGGTCGTGAGGTATTCTATTTCCGAGTTGCCACCGCAAGTCATGGCACTTCTCGGGGGCAGGCTTGACCCGGTGAAGCTTGTGGCGCCCTTGCTAGAGGTAACAATTTAACCGTTAGTCTTAATTTTCTTGTGTTGAAACTAAGCTATTTGTCTTTTAGCTCACTCTATCTGGGAGGGACTCCCAACACTCGGAGGTCCAGAGGCTAAAGAAGCAGCTGTGCCGATCGAAAACTGAGCTGGAGAAGGAGAAGAGCTGACTAGCCGGTGAGCTGTCGGAGGCTCGAAAAGTCTTGACTCGGGCGAAATCCCGAGTGTCCTTCCTTGAGGGCACCCTGACTTCTGCTCTGGATCTACTCGACCTTGCCCTGATCGAAGTGGGGGTCCTGGTTCAGCCGGTGGAAAGCCCTGCCTCCCGGGTGGCCGAGCTGACCCAGTCGTTCTGTGACTTCAAGACAACGGTGGCTGCCCATATCTCCTAGCGGCTCCGACAAGGGGTCCAGGACTCGGTGGCGATGGTGCTGGCAGCCGTCGAAGCCCACGACCTGGAGGCTGCCGTCGGAGCCCTCCAGGACGAGCTCCTGGGAGTGACCGAAGAGGAGAACGAGCAGCTGGTGGTGGCAATGTTGTGCCACCCAAGTTTTTGTAGATAGGCTGGAGGTGTCTGGACCTCCACGTACTCCACTGCTGAAGAAAGACATAACTTTTTGGTTACTACATGAGTATTTTGTATGAAGTTCCCATGTATGAACTAGATGGTAGAACTTGCTGGGTGCCTGGTACTAAGCGACCTGATAACGTATGACAGTACTTTAGTTCTCTCCTTGCCCCCAAGTCAGAGGACTTCACTGCCAACTAGAGAGTTAAGTTGGTCGGCCTTGGGTCTAAGCCGACTGGAGGGTGCCATGACCCCCGGGCATTCGTAGATGCGGTAAGGGACCTTCCTGTGTCCGAGTTTAACGTGAATTATCTGAAATTTCCCTGTACAAGCTAGTCGGCGAGCCTTGCCGAGTACTTAGCGACGAGTGATCCCGACAAGCGTATGACACTTCATACTTTAGCTTCTCTCCTTGGGCCTAGTAGGAGGACTTTGTTGGTTATCCGAGAAGATTAGTCCATCGGCCTTAGGTCTAAGTCGAGCGGAGGGCTCCGTGGCCCTCGGACACTCATAGATGCGGTAAGGGACCTTCTTCTGTCCTGTAGGGTCGCATCTTAGAACCCCTTCCCTTCATGGGGGGAGGAACTTATGTACTCGTATAATACGTTGTGGTGAGCCTCTCAGTACCTTGTACCTGTCCAGCCCCCGATTGGCTATCGGAGAAGGAAATTTGGATAGATAGTCAAAGAAGGAAATCATGAACTGATAAAGAAATAGCTTGAGAGAAACAAAGCAGTTGTTTATGCTTCCCCCTTGGCTTTGGGCCCCTCTGCAGTCTCTTATCATCCTGTATCACCCCTACGCTAATGTACCCAGGAGCGCTTGTTGGGTAGTGGTACCCGGAGCGACTCACCACCGGTGTGCCCATCGTACGGGTGCTAGGCTTGGAGGTAAGGAGGGGAGAAGAGAAGGCAGAGGATTGCCAGCAACGTTGCGGGCAACATAAATAATATATATGTGAACTTATCCTTGGTACATACACATAGAACTTCCAGAGCTGGTCGATGTTCCAGGAATTATTGAGGATTTATCCGTCCTCCATGGCCTACCTGAATGACCTGAGGCGGGTATATTCAACCACCATGTGGGGACCTTCCCACTTCGAAGTATATTGCTGTTACTCTGGTTCTGAACGAGTCATAGAACCAGATCTCTAACTTCGAGGGTACGTTCCTGAATGTTCTGGTTGTGGTAGCACCGGAGTGATTATTGATACTTGGATGATCGCATCAGCACTTGAGTCCTCTTTTCCTTGATGTTGTTGAGATCATCCTCTCTCCGGTGAGATTTTTCCTTGTCTGCAAATAACTCTACCTGGGGGGACCTGAGCTATTGTTCATAGGGGAGCATTGCTTCGGCCCTGTAGACTAGAAAAAATGGTGTTTCACTCGTCGCTCGACTAGCGACGGTACGGAGTGCCCATAGTACGGATGGTAACTCGGAGACCCATGCTGTGGCATGGGCGGATAAGCGGTCGAGGACGCGAGTCTCATGCCTTGTAGTATGGGACCGTTGGCTTGTTGACCTATCCATTCCTCTATGGATGGGCTATAGATGCAAAATAGATCTTGGTGCCAAGCTCATCTCACTACTCAATGAATGCCGCACTGGAGAACTGAGTGCTGTTGTCGGTAATGATCCTGCTTGGAACGCCAAATTTGGACACGATGTTTTTCATGATGAATCATTTGGCGGCTTCCGAAGTGATCTTCATGGCTGGGTCAGCCTCGATCCACTTATGAATGTGTCTATGGCAACAAAGAGGAACTTGAAGCCCTCGAGCAACACCGGGAAGGGCCCTAGAATGTCTAGCCCCCATCCATTTTGCGAATGAACACGACAAAGGTATTGTCTGTAGGGCTTGAGCGGGTTGGTGAATGCACCTACTATGTAATTCACACTAATAACATCGCCTAACCATCTTGCTCACATCATGGAGAGCCGTAAGCTAGTAGAAACCTAGTTGAAGGCCTTTCTGACGAGGGTTCAGAAGGAAGCATGAGCTCCGCACACCCCGTCATCGATCTCTTCAAGTAGCTTGGTACCCTACTTCCCAGAGGTGCAATGCGTGACCCTGTGATAGAGGATGCCATTAACCAGGGAATTACATCTTGGCCCTATAGAAAATCTGCTCGGATAGTGCCTTGTCCTCGGGCGTATCTTGAGTTTGAAGGTACTGGTGAATTGGATCCATCCACTATTCTTCCCGATCGAGTGGAGCCACGAGCGCCCCTGCGACTCCTTTTGGAGCATCAATACCTGGTGGCATCCTAAGTTGGTTATAGGTCTCTTGGATCACCACTCCTTTGTCTGTGTTATCTGCGGATGTCGCAGACTTAGCCGTTTCATCTGCTAATGTCGTAGACGGAGTCGAGAGACTTTCTACAAAGATCCTAGGTTGTCCTGGAGATTGTGAGGAGGCTAATCGGGCAAGACTATCGATGAGGCAGTTATCCTTTCTGGGATGTACCTGACCTCGAGTCTGATTAATTTCTTTTCTACCTTCTGCACCTCCGCATGGTATGTTGCCATGGTCTTGTCTGAGGTTTGATACTCCTTGCTAACCCGCTTCACCACCAACTGTGAGTCCCTACTCACGAGTAGGTGGTGGATGCCAAAAGCAGAAACTACTTGAAGACTGGCAAGAAGACCTTCATACTCAACCACGTTATTAGTGGCAGGGAAGTCAATCTACAAAGCATATTGCAGGCATTCTTCAGTTGTAGAAGTGAGTACTATCCTACACTACTACAGATTGACCCTCTGCTAAACCCACTCCACTGACGGGCACAAATCGGACCGTCGTTGGAGGGGATCCCCGCTAACAGACGCCTAACAGCCCGTCAGCGGAGAAGGCAGTAAGGCTGGACTTGAGGACCTCCACTGACGGGCAACCAATGTGCCTGTCAGTGGAGATGCACCAAGGGCACCTTAGATGACGTGTTCCTTTCACTGACGGGTGGCACCTAAGGGCCCGTCAGCGAAGATTTGGTCTCCACTGACGGGCAACAAAGCGGCCCGTCAGTAGAAATGCGCCAAGGGTGCCACAGATGACGTGCCTTTTCACTGACAAGCGGTTGTTAATGGCCCGTCAGTGAAGAGGAGTCTCCACTGACGGGCGCCTTGCCTGTCCGTCAGCGACGTTAGGTCCAGGGCTGACTGGACCAGTGTACAGAAGCACTGACGGGCCCTTTATGTGGGTCCGTCAATGGTAATCTCGCTGTATAAAACCAGAGGTGGCGCTCGCTGCTGTCCAGTGCTCGCGGGCCCACTGGCCAGCAGTGAGCGCCGCCGCTGCCCCATATGCTGCCACCGCCACAGCCGCCGCCCCCCACCCACAAACACTCCCCTCTCCCCAACCCTCCTCCTCTCCCTCCTTTCTTCCTCCCCAAGCTCAAGATCTCTCTAGATCTAGATCTCTTTTCCTTCCCAAACTTTCCCCTTCCTTCACCCATTTCTAGATCTCTCTCTCTCCAACCCAACAAGATCTCTCATCTCTCCCTCCTCCTCTCACTCTCTCCATAGATCTCTCTTTCCTCGCCGAAAAGATCACTAGCACTCAGTAATAATGCTCGCTAGTGCTCTTTTCATCTTGTATATGTATTTGATGTGATTTCTGGTCATCGAACCGAGGCGTAGTGTTTTGTTCTTTTTCGTCGAACTGATTAGTTTCGTTTCGTAGGGATTGATCGACGGATCGCAGTTGGATGTATGACAACCGGGCGACAGAGAGTTGGGCTATGGCTTTGAATGAGTTTCTTGATGTCGCCGAGCGAGATATGAGGAGAAAAGGTGGCACGAAGATTTGTTGTCCGTGTCGCGATTGCAAAAATTTGGTAATGTTCGATACGAGAGGGAGGGTGATAGTACACCTGGCGCTTAAGGGTTTCATGTTAGGTTATACACGTTGGATATGTCATGGTGAGGAGGAGGAAGATCAAGTGTTACAGCAAGATGCCGAACATGGAGATGATGAAGAAGACGAGGGGAGTTTCAAACCTAACGCCGAAGAAGAAACGGGGAACAATTTGGCCGATATGGTGCAGGACGTTCACATGGTGGAGCAGGTGGTGATAGATCCTGAGGATGAAAGAGAGGCTGCTAAGTTCATGAGACTAGTTGAAGATTTGCAAACCCCGTTGTATACCGGTTCCGATCCAGAGCACACGCGTCCGTCGGTCACACTGGAACTTCTAAGGATCAAGGCAGCCCATAATTGTCTGGATGAAGGCTTCGATGAGACATTGGCTTATCTTGCAATAGTTTTTCTGAAAAACAACTTGTTGTCTACGAGCACCGATGAAGCCAAGAAGGTTGTCTGCCCTCTTGGATTGGACGTGCAGAGGTTCCATGCGTGTCTGAATGACTGCTTTATTTACCGCATGGAGCACGAGAAGCTGTACAAGTGTCCTACGTGCAACACATCCAGATTCAAGCGGGATAGAAACCAAGCCGATGATGAGGACCCAGTGACGAGTGGCGCTCCAGCAAAGGTTGTATGGTATCTTCCAGTCCTTCCCTGTTTGAAGCGTTTATTCACTAATAAGAAGGAGGCAAAGCTGATACGTTGGCACGAAACTGATGATGGCGTGATGAGACACCCTGCCGATGCTTCACAGTGGCGGGCAATCGAAGCCCAATACGATGATTTCGAAAAAGATCCGAGGAATATCAGGTTCGGTATGAGTACGGACGGAATAAATCTGTTCGGCAACATGAGTAGCAGACATAGCACTTGGCCAGTGGTTCTATGGATGTACAACCTTCCTCCATGGTTGTGTATGAAGCAAAAGTATATACACCTCTCTATTCTCATTCAAGGGCCAAAGCAACATGGGAACGATCTGAACGTGTATCAACAATTGTTGTTCAAAGAACTAGCTACACTATGGGAACCAGAGGCCTAGGTCTGGGACGCTTACCAAGAAGAATATTTCAATCTGAAAGCGTTGTTGTTCACGACGGTCCAAGACTATCCCACGTTCGGATATCAATCCTGCCAGTGTGTTCATGGATACAAAGGATGTGTTAAGTGTTTGGAGTTTACAACAAGTTTACACTTAAAAAGCTCTAAAAAAATTGTGTTCATGGGCCACCGAAGGTGGCTGAAACAGAATGACCCATGGAGGCAAGAGAAGGAATTATTTGATAATACTGTTGAGATCCGTTCGGCGCCCCGGGAGAAGACAGGGGTAGAAATCTATGACATCGTGAACACAATGCCCCCTGTTATGCCGGGTAAGACACAACCGCCTGTTCCCATGCAGGACGGCGTCTGGAAAAGGAAATCCGTATTTTGGGATTTGCCTTACTGGAGATTCCTAAGCACACGTCACAGCATAGATGTCATGCATGTTGAAAAAAATGTGTGCGACAGCTTGCTTGGTATCCTGCTCAACATGTTAGACAAGACAAAAGATAGACTGAAGGCACGAGTTGACATGGAATTCTTGGGTATAAGAAAGAAGCTGTGGGCAACCAAGTAAACGACCAAGTTGGGCACGGGTGCAGTCAGAATCAAGACGGACTGTCCCGCTGCTTGTTACACCCTGAGCAAAAAAGAGATCACTAGCTTTTTGGAGTGCCTCCAAGGTGTCAAAGTTTCTTCCGGTTACTCGGCAAACATCGGGAGAATAGTTGACATGAAGACTCACTGAGTAATTGGTATGAAGTCTCATGATTGTCATGTGATAATCACGCAGATACTTCCTGTTGCAATTAGAAGTCTCATGGAGCCAGAGGTCCACAAGACAATCTTGAATCATTGTAACTTTTTCAACACGATATCTCAGAAGTCGATCTCGGTTACACGTTGCCATAAACTGCAGGAGGAGATCATTGTCCTACTATGCAAACTTGAGATGTACTTCTCTCCAGCATTCTTCGATATCATGGTACATCTCATGATCCATATCGTCCCGGAGATACTAGACCTAGGTCCTGTGTTCCTACACAACATTTACCCCGTGGAAAGGTACAATAGGGTTGTGAAGTGCTATGTTCGTAATGGGTCACAACCAGAAGGTAGCATCATCCAAGGCTATGTTGCCGAAGATTGTGTTGAGTTCTGCACGGATTACTTGGCTGATCAAAAGTCTATCGGTGTTCCTGTTTCGTGCCACACGGGTAGGCTCGATGGTGAAGGTCATGCACGTGGACAAAAGCTTTTACATGTCTATAATTCAGTACCTAATAGATCAGATGACTACGACAGAGCACATCTCGTGGTGTTGCAACACCTGACTGTGGTGCATCCCTATCTTTGGATGCACATGGTAAAGGTAAAAAAAAGAAAACCCGAAAAAGGGAGAAGCGTGGCTCTCGAAAGAGCACAACGCAAAGTTCGCAAACTGGCTAAAGAACTACTGGTATGAAAGGCCTCCGACAAATGATGAAGAAGAGACGGTCAAAATGTTGTCACAAGAGCCTACGAGCAAGGTCCTGACATTTCAAGCATATGATATCAACGGATACACATTCTGTATGGAGGCTCAAGACAGGAAAAGTACGTATCAGAACAGTGGGGTGACGATAGAGGCTAAAACCGGTAGCCGTAAGGACATATCCTACGGCGTTATCGAAGAGATTTGGGAACTGGACTGCACAGTGTCAAAGATCCCCATGTTTCATGTCAGATGGGCAAAAAATGTCCATATTGACGATGATAAATTCACTACCATGACTTTACCTCCCCCGACATTTATTGACTCAACACAAGTCAAAGCAATCAGTGCCAAAGATGAGCCATGGGTATTAGCTAAACAGATCTCGCAAGTCTTCTACATAAAAGACCCAAAGGCAAAGAAGCGCCATGTTGTTAGAAAAGGGAAAAGGAGTATTGTCGGAGTCGATGGTGTAATTGACAAAGAGGACTATGACCAATTCGACGACCCAGACTCTGAGCCAGAAGCTGTTGATAAACGCCCTACCAAAAGGAGCAAAGCTACTAAGGATGCTGAGCCCTACATAAGACGCAGTCACGCCGAAGGACTAACGTATACCACCAAGAAGATCACTATTCATGAGAAGATTGTCGAAGACGATGAAACCTAACGAGCTATGTGTGTATGTATAGTAATGTCTTGGTTTGGATGATTTCATATTGTGTGTACCGTATGTGTGTACATGTGTATGTGTAATATTGTTGACTTGCGCTAAACGACAAACCCTAACCTGCGACGACATAACCCTAAAACTCTAACCTTAAAACCTAACAAACCCTAACCCACGCTAAACGAAGACATAACCCTAAAACCCTAACCTTAAAACCTAACCCAAAATGCATCTCCCAAAAACCCTAAACCAAAAACCCAAAAACCCAAAAAACTACATAACCCTAATACTCGCCTACACTGACGGGCGAAAGCTGGGAGCCCATCAGTGTTAACACCTCCCCTGACGGGCAGGCACGGGGTGCCTGTCAGTGGTAACACACCCTAGCCATAACGAACCTCCCACTTCCACTGACGGGCACCTTCAGGAGCCCGTCAGTGAAGATACCACTCCACTGACGGGTGCACCTCCACTAACGGGCAGGTACGAAGCGCCCGTCAGTGGTATTCCACATCATATATAAGTCACGCGCGGGACTTGGCGAAAATTTCGCCAAGTCCCACGCGTTCATTCGAACCAGCAACGAGACCGTTTGCCTCCCTGACGCTGCTAGGCTGCTCCGCCTCCACCCCATCCTCCCCGAGCGCTGGCCCCACCTCCACGACGCTGGCCTCGCCTCCCTGAGCGCCGGCCCCGCCTCCCCGAGCACCGCCCCCACCTCCCCGAGTGCCCCCCTCCCCGCGCACTGCTGCCGGCCGCCTACTCCCCGCGCGCTGCCTCCCCGATAAAACGCCCAATAAAACACAGGTAAGATTTGTTATAATGGAGGCTTGCATGTAAGAATTCGAGTGATGGAGGCATGCGTGTGAGAGTTCAAGACAAAGATGCGGTGGTGGTGAAAGGAGTTTTCATGTATTTTTGGTTCCGGAATCAATCCTAGATACATCACATGGCGATTCATGCAGTTTTCATGTTCCACATTTTTGAATTCTTGTGTTTCAAATGGGGCCAAGTGGTATATATTCAGAGGCTTTTGCCCCTGTTCTCTACTGAGCTATGGAGTGATTGTAATGCTCGTGAGTCATGAGTTGTGTCTATGCTAAATAATTTGGATCTGAGCCGAGCAGTCATGTAATATCCGGCAATCAATTCATGACCTGAGTTTCATTCACAAGATGTATTGAAATTGCTGTTGGTCGATGAGGCATATGATCGATGGGGGCTAGTGTGTGTGTGTGTCGTAGCCCTTGTTCATGGTCCATGGAATTAACACTGATGAATCGTGTTCCTTTTTGGTTTGTCTGTACATTGGGCGTGTGACTCTTAACGTTGCACGTCCACGCGGGTGGCGTCGGCATATCGAAAAGTTAAACTTGAAAATAACTAGTATATCTTTCGAAACGAGTATTCGTACTCATGATCAGTCTAAAATCATGTTGGATTTTTTCTTATTTGATAGTGGCTTATTTTTGCCTATTGTAGCTGCAAAAATATTCTTTGTGCATGATACTTTTTCTCTATTTCAAACGGAAACACAAAACAACATTTAGCGAAAACTAAACTCCTTTGACCACCACCGCATCTTTGTCTTGAACTCTCGCACGCATGCCTCCATCACTCGAATTCTTGCATGCAAGCCTCCATGATATTCTCGGTAACTCGACTACATTATAATAGTTGATTCGAGCTGATGTGAACCCTTAAACAGAATTGTTGTATATGTGTGATATTTGTATATCATATGCTGGAATTGTTGTATATGTGTGATAATTTTGCACTATTATGTTTGAAATTTATTCTCTTCATCAATTACGTGCTGGAATAGTTGAGAATAATGATATTAACAAATAAACAGAGCACAAAGAATTCATCTCAGTTCTAAAATGTCCGCCAGTACTCCTCCCACTGGGTCACCGACCCGAGAACTAGAGCCTGTTAATGACACATGGCCCCCCTCGACATGGCGACACCGACCCCAACTGCATCTGAGCCGGCCAAGGAACCTGCCTCCGAGCCAGCCAAGGAACCTGCCCTCGAGCCGGCCAAAGAACATGCCCCCGAGGCGGCTGTCACAGCTGGCCAAGAGCAACCTGCCTCGGACTCCAGCTCCTCCAACGAAGACTCTGGCTCCGAGTCAGGTTCTGAAGAGGACGAGCACCCGAGGAGGAAGTAGCGCCTCCGGCCCTGACCAGGTCTCAGAAAAGGAGAAAAGGCAACCAGTTGCCGGACAAGACGTATATCATCACTTGAGTCGATGACTCAAAGATGTTCCAGTGAGTCCACATAAGGCCACCAGGACTTTAGCAACGCCTGCGGGTGCATAGTGGGACCATCCATTTGACTGAGTCGACCAGAGATGCTCTCTTGAGGAAACTGTGGAACAAGTACCATATTCCTGCCACCAACAAGGATAGAGTCGAAGCGCAAGCCCTTCGCATCATGGCTAGGGCTCTAAAGACTTGGCGATACGACGCACAGAAAATCCTGGACGACGATTGGGATACTAAAATTAGTAAAAGATGGTCGAAGATACAAAAGGAAGACTGGGAGCAATTCGTTGCTCAAATAAGGAGTCCAGAATTCCAGGAGAAGAGTCACTGGGGAAGGAGCTTCGCTCGAAGAACACATTAGAACACAAGCTCAGTAGCTGTGGATACCTAGGGAAGAGACCAAAGTGGGCCAGAGAGGACGCCAAACTAGCCGCGGCTGGGAAAGCACCTCCTTTCGCGCATCTCAGGGAGCCACGCGCCAGGAAGTACATGAGGGTGCACACAAGCTCTGACCCTGTGACGGGGTCACCAATTAGAGTCTGAGGAACTCCAGGAGGTGGCCAACCGGCTGGTAACGTCTCAACTCAGTGTCTTTTCTTACTTAATTACGTTGCATCCAAATACGCTATCTTCTCATCAAGTAATATAACTTGCAGACAGACCTGAGCCAGCAGCCTGGAAGCTCACAGGACTCCGTCACGAGCTTCCCGAGGTGGAACGATGATCTGGCGAAGGCTCGATAGAAACCAGAGCATCAGGGCCGTGTAGTAGGCGTCGGGGATGGCGTTAAATGGGACAAAGTATTTCCCCGAAACCCCGAGGGTCGCCGCTGTCCAAGGAGAGACAGTCAGGAGTATATGGAAAATTTGCGGGATCAAATGTGGGAGATTGCCGAGCAGACGTGGGTACATATGCAAGTGCTCACAGCGCAAGGCGGTCCGACCATGCTTCCCGATAACCAGCCGTCTGGATGGAGTAGCTGCGCATCCGCCTCGGACGGCCGCCCTGACTTACTGAATCCCGTCGACAGCATCACCGTAAGTTTCGTCCACTAAATGAGTCATTATAGTAATCATGATTTCATTGTCCTGACTCCAATGAGGACGGCACATCTATCCTCTGTTTCGCAGGAAGCCACTAGATGCACACTCACGGTGCAAATTTCTGGCATGAAGGTCAAGGTTGCGCACGGCCAGATTTTCCCAATGCCGGAGGGGGCAATCATGCACTGTGTTCCTATGTGGGAGCACCATGCGAAGGTGCAGGTGGACCTCGTCCTAAACGACTACAGTGATGTGTTAGTCCCTGTCCCCCCTGAGGCGGAACTGACCAAGCTAGGACAGTGCAAGAACTACTTCATCTAGTGGCCGAAGAGCCAAATTATATTATCTGCGGTGGCCTCTCCTCGCACGGCCCCCTCTCCTCACACGGCCCCCTCGTCCAACAACCCCTCTCCATTAGTCGGACGATCTCCGTTGGGCCTCAGCCAAACAACTCCATCGTTTAAAGACCCAGAAGACCATCTTCTCGGGGACCAGTACATGGAGCCAGTTTTGCAGTCCCCGGAGGCGCCGGAGGAACCCAACAACGATCCACCAGAAAGGCGCTCTGAGGCTCAAGGTGACCCGCTAGATCAACCCAGAGGGAAGATTATCTCTCCCACCACACTAGCCGGAACACTGGAAGCAGCGATGGCGGCAGGCAAGAGTCCTGAGCCGCTACACAGGAGGAAGAAAAGCAAAAAGAGACGGGCCAGCATCGGCGAGAAGGAAAGAAAGGAGCAAAAGCAGATGAAGAAATCCTTATCCTTCACAGCATCATCATCCAAATTATCTACACGGAGCATGGGTCTCTGGCGAGAGGTTTTCTATCCAGGTCAAGACTTGCTCCCGTAGGATGAGTTGGACAATCTTTCGGAGGACATGAAGGCGCTGCATGAAGATTACCTAAAGATGTCCAGAGATCCGCAAACATTTTGCCAATATTGGAAGGTCAAGGTGCCAAGAGATTACAATTCTTCATGGAGAATGACCAGGACACCTTCGACATCAACTTTGAAGACCTCTTCAACATGTATAACCTCTATAGGCTCGACACCACGATGGTCAGGCTATGAGCTCTCTACCAAGCCCAAGAGTGCAGACGTCTACGCGACTCCAATATTGTTATAATCGATCTGATATGCATGAACGAAGGCTATGCTGCGACCCGGATGGTCGAGTCTTTGTGGAAGAATACCTACGCATCCATTCATCGTTCATAAGGACAAGGACTACCTACTAGCCCCCTATAACCCTTCGTAAGTCCTTTAACTTAGCACCGTGGGAATTTTTTTGTTTTTTACGCACGTATCTCCGCCTGCTTACGTCCATTTGTTCGCATTTACGCAGTGACCACTGGGTCCTCATTGTGATCATTCCATGCTGGGCCAAGGCATTTTACCTTGACTCCGACGAGACCAAGAGATCGGACTTCAGCAATATCACTAATATTTTGGATACAGCTTTTTTCAAAGCAAAGTTCACGGGACATAATAAAATACCTTCAAAAGTGACAAGAATGGTATACCATTACAAATTCCCTTCCAAAATTTAGCCAAAAAATAGCATTACATGTGGGTACTACACCTGTGCCCATATGGACTGCTGGATCGGTCAAAGAACAAGCATTGGAAAGATATGAAAGAATTGAAGGCTTGGTGTGAGCTGGGAAGTCACTTGTACGACTGGCATCAGGACTTTGCCCGCATCCAAAGAATCTTCACCAAAGTCATCAACCTTGAAGTCATCAATCCAATGGGTGAATTCTACGCCAGCCCCCAATTTCCGAAGCCAAACTTAAGCGGGCATCGATAGATTCGTTGTTTTTGTAATTGATGAATAGTTGCCCTATGTTCTTTCTACACTTAACAACTTATTATGTCGCTCGTCAAACATACTTGTGTTCTTTCATATATGTAATTAATGGTTATGTGAAGTGTCACTACTAGAGAAAATCTCATCGCACACGGGTAAAAAAGCTCATCGCATACGAGTTTCCAGCCCGTATGCACCAGCCGGTCACTGATGTGGGGTGCACATCGCACACGGGTCCAGAGCCGTATGCGATGATATGCACATCGCATACGGTTTTTCAGT
The DNA here is from genome assembly GCA_019208055.1 of Stipa capillata. Lineage (NCBI taxonomy): Eukaryota > Viridiplantae > Streptophyta > Magnoliopsida > Poales > Poaceae > Stipa > Stipa capillata. The sequence continues at coordinate 47,748 of JAGXJF010004446.1, forward strand.
TTGACCCGTGTGCGATGTGCTCCATACAAACGGGTTATTTAGGTTAGGAAAAAAGCCAAAAAATATTGTTAGACACGTAGAACTCGCCTGTTTACGCCCTCTACAACCATGCACGCAATTCTTCGCGCGAAATACGCGCGCGTGTGGTTTTGGAGACTCGAACGCATGACCTCTTGCTCTCGCGTGAGCCCACCTAACCATCTCACTCGAACACAGTCTTATGACTAGGTAGGATATCTATTCCTTTTGACCCTTTCAATCTGAATTTTCTGGCTAATATTTGGATATTTAGATGGCTCCAAACAAGAAACTTGTCAAATATAAAGTTGTAGATCTCATCGAGTGCTACAATTTTCATATAGACATTGTCTCCATCCAACTTCATATGAGAAAGTTACGAATTTCTGAAAACGAGACATCGCACATGGTTGTTTCCTAACAACCGTGTGCGATGTGCTGTGCGATGTGCCTCATTCCGGCTAATATTTGGACATTTAGATGGTTTCAAACGAGAAACTTGTCAACTGCAAAGTTGTAGATCTCGTCGAGGGCTATATTTTTCATATAGACATTGTCTCCATCCGACTTAATATGAAAAAGCTACAAATTTCGGAAAATGACATCGCACACAGTTATTTCCTAACAACCATGTGCGATGTGCCTCCTTCCGGCTACTATTTGGATATATAGATTGCTTCAAACAAGAAACTTGTCAACTGCAAAGTTGTAGATCTCGTCGAGAGCTACAATTTTCATATAGACATTATCTCCATCCGACTCCATATGAAAAAGCTATGAATCTCGGAAAACGACATCACACACAGTTGTTTCCTAACAACCGTGTGCGATGTGGCTCCTTCCGGCTAATATTTGGACATCTAGATTGCTCCAAACGAGAAACTTGTCAACTGCAAAGTTGTAGATCTCATCGAGGGCTACAATTTTCATATAGACATTGTCTCCATCCAACTTAATATGAAGGAGTTATGAATTTTCACATCGCACACGGTTGTTTTCTAGCAACCGTATGCGATGTGAGGAGAAAACAACCGTATGCGATGTGAGGCACATCCTCACATCGCATACGGTTGCTAGAAAACAACCGTGTGCGATGTGAGGCATAGGGTTTTTCAGAAAAAATTGTGTGCGATGTGCCTCACATTGCACACGGGCCAATTTACCGTGGCACATCACACACGAGTCTGAAATAGTGACCGTGTGCGATGTTCACATTGGTGACGGGTTAAGCCAAACCGTGTGCGATGAGGGGTCTTAAAAGACCTGTTCTGGAGTAGTGTGTTATGTCATTATGAATGTGTTATATCAACTTTTATGTGATTACGTACATAACACATAATGTTTTATATCAACTTTTATGTGATTACGTACGAACATGTTATGTGATTATGAGCTTTGACTATGTGCTAAATATATTTGTGAAATTTGTGAATATTTGTGAAATTTGTGAATATATTTGTGAAATTGTGCTGAATAAAACTGCACAATGGCCACACTACTGACGGGCCTCTACAAAATGACCGTCAGTGAAGTTGCAACATCACTGACGGGCACTCAACAGGAGCCCGTCAGTGGTGATACTTCGCCGGCCAACCCTGGAGGGGTTTCCATTGACGGGCCAAACTTGCCCGTCAGTACTCATGTACACTACTGACGGTCGGCGCGCCCGTCAGTGGAGGGCACCCCTCCACTGACATTCCCAGGCTGACGGGCCCCCGGGCCGTCAGTAGAGGGGATTAATGGCCCGTCAGTAAAAGCCCATTCTGCAATAGTGCTAGCCCCTGAGCCGTTGAGTATTAATGACCTGTCAAAATGTAAAGTCCATATCTTTATCTTGTCGGTTTGGGCATTATGTGGCTGCTTGGGCTCGGACCACTCGGTGACGAAGTCTGCGAGTGCCTGTGACTTAATAACAGTGCGCGGGGTGAAATAGATGTTGAACTCTCCAAGTTCAATAACCCACTTGGAAATTCTTCCGATGGCATCTCTATTGTGGAGGATGTCACCAAGCAGGAAGGTGGATGGTACAATGATCTTGTGAACCATGAAATAGTGTCTCAACTTGTGGGAGACCGTTAGCACTGTGTAGAGTAATTTTTGCACCTGTGGGTTGCGCTCCTTTGGTCCGTGAAGTACTTCGCTGATGTAGTATACTGGTCATTGGCTCTTCTCCCGCTTGTTGGGTTCCACTCGTTCCACCACCAAAAACTCCGCTTACTGCTCGTGGTCCTGCTGCTATGTAAAGCAAGAGTTCCTCCTCTGGGTCAGGAGCAACTAGCACAGGGGGATGAAAGATACTTTTCGAGAACCTAGAATGCTTCTTTTGATTCTTCTGACCACTTGAAACAGTCATGTTGGCATAGCAATTTGAAAAAAGGAAGCTCCCGGTCTCTAAGATGGGAGATAAAATGACTGAGTGCGGCCATGCCCCTAGTTAGCTTCTGGACTTCTTGTATTGGTATGGGAGATTGCATATCTATGGTGGCCCGGATCTTCTCAGGATTGGCCTCGATTCCTTGGTAAGATACCATGAATCCGAGTAGCTTTCTTATGTCGACTCGAAATGCGCACATCTCTAGGTTAAGTATGACCCAGTTCTTGTAGATTGGTGAAAATCTCGAGTAATTCTATGAGAAGGTCTTCTTTCTTTTTTGATTTCACGACAAGGTCATCAACATATGCTTCGACATTTCGATCAATACGGTCGTGGAGGGTGAGTTGCATTCAACGCTAATACGTAACACCAGTGTTTTCCAATCCAAAAGACATCTTTGTATAACAAAATAACTTGAAGGGAGTTACAAAGAAGGTTTTCTCTGCATCTTTGGGACACATACTTATCTGGTGGTAGCCAGAGTATGCATCGAGAAGGCTTAGATAGTTGCATCCAAAGATGGAATCTACTATCTGATCTTTCTTGGGTAGAGGGAAAGCATCTTTTGGGCAGGCTTTGTTGAGGTCGGTGAAGTCTATGCTGTTGGAAATATGCCCTAGAGGCAATAATAAAGTTGTTATTATTCTATTTTCATGTTCATGATTAAGTTTATGTTCTATGCTAAAATTGCATTGGTTCTTGAATATGAGATTCAGAGGAAAACCTAATTGCATGTGTGGAATAATAAACACCATTCAGATCCCTAGTCAGGCCTCTGGACTAGCTCATGTATTGTTGATGATCTTGTTTTCCTGATCATGGGCATTGTTAATGTAACAAGGATGCCGGCAATAATGGGAACACATTGTTAGGGTAACAATGGTGTTGGATAGACCCCTTATGAGATACTGCGAGATCACTTCGTCAATATGTTGTCAGTATCTTCTCATGATGTGTTAACGTTTACTTGCGTCCTTAGACCATGAGAATATCATAGACCCGGATACCGGATGGTTGCTTTGGGGTCATCAAACGTTACGCCGTAACTGGGTAATTATAAAGGTGACTTCCAGGTACACCAGAAAGTATATCGTGGTTCTAGATATGTCAAGACTGGGATTTGCCCATCCGGCGATGGAGAGATACACTCTGGGCCCACTCGGTATTACGGTGTCCAGCATCGCCTGGCCAGGTATTGTGACTAAAAGGTTAGTCACAGGGATACCGGAATACGGAAACGAGAAAAGAGTACAAACCGGTAACGAGGATAACTAGGTATGGTGATCAAGGAGTTGATCACAGGGATACCGTCAAAGTCTCGCCTCGGGTTGTGTAATGTATCGTGAGGCAAAAGGAATTGTATGCGACAATACAAGGTTTGCTCGATAAAGATCTTCGATGATATGTGGGAGTCGTTATGGGTGTCCAGATCCCGCTGACGATTATTGACCGGAATGTATTCCGGACATGTCCACATATACTCGAACCTATAGGGTCACACGCTTAACGTTTTAGGGACATTTAGGAATGCTACGATTTATGGAGAACGAGAGAGAAGGGTTCCGAAAGTGTTTCGGATGATCTCGAAAGTGTTCCGGGAGGTCCCGGATGGTTCCGGTGATGTCCGGAAGTGTTCCGGAAAGTATTGGAAGGTTCTAGAAGGTTCTGGAAGGTTCTAGAAAGTTCTGGAAGGTTCTAGAAGGTTCTAGAAATTCTAGAAGGTTCTGGAAGGTTCAAGAAATTCTAGAAGGTTCTAGAAGGTTCTAGTGGAGTTGGACTCCAACTCCAACAGGGTGTCCCTGCTGGAGTAGGACTCCACCTGCCTAGGGAGAGCTGCCCCAACCCCTATAAATAGAGGGGCAGGGCACCTCAAAGGGGATCCCAAGCAGCCCCAGAGGCAGCCCTAGTCCCTTGGACTAAACCCTAGGCCGGCCATCTCTAGATTGGCCACAGCCTTCTTTTTCTCTCTCTTCTAGATTGGATCTAGTACAGCTGCCGGCGCGCTGCTGCTTCTCCTTCTCGTAGATCCCTGCTGTTCTTGTGTGCTGGTCTACACATTACGGCGGTGTCGCTGATCCGGTATGCGTGGATACCTCGGAGACGTCGTATACTTCGGCGTTTGATCGGGCGAACTATTCACGAGGAGATCGCTCTCGCGGCTGGGAGGTATAACCTAGCTGCGGGAGTCTGCGGATTTCATCGACATCGGTCAACTTCTCCGCTGCATTGACGTGATCGTCGAAGGTATGATATCGTTACCTACACCTCGATAGTGTTTCTTGGTTTGGTTCGTGCGCGGAAAAATTTTGTTTTGCGTAGCGCGTTCCCCAACAGTGGTATCAGAGCCAGGTTCTATGCGTAGTTGTAGGTACGACTAGAGCATATGTGATATGCGGCATTGCACATATGATGTGCGGGGTGTTAGATGAGATCTACCACCAGATTTTCTTGTTGTTTCCCTCTCATTGCAAAATTTTGATCTCGGCGGCATCGTGAAATTTTCAGAGGTCCGGCGAACCTTACGATCTTCGGATCGAGACATGCTAAGGATGACTTTGGTTTCACTTTAGTTGAGAAAGATAAAATTTGCAATGAGCGGGCTTGTAGATGTGATCTACACGGGGGTCATGCGTATGACGAAGTTTAGTATGGGGTTCGAGATTTCCGAGTCTCCAATTCCAGACACCCCGACAGTTAAATAACTGCAAGAGCAATCATGCTTATGGTAACGTAGGTAGCAAACGGTTTGCAACGTAGCCATAAAGCCACGTATTGTAGCATAAACGTTAGAGGCGTCTAACTTGTTTTTGCAGGGTATGCATGTGATGTGGTATAGCCTATGTGATGCAATGTGATTGTATGAGATGCAAAGTGTTTGTAATTTTAATTTTGTCATGACCTGCGTGTCATGAGTACGGCAATCGGCAGGAGGCAATACGATTGTCATTATTTATTATATTGACCTACGCGTCAACTAGAAAGCCATGTAATGCATTTATTTTATTAGCTATGTGATAGCAAATAGTTGTAATTGCAAGGATATGGTGGTGACAATCTTACATCGATGGACCTCGACGCTACGTCGTACGCGAAGAAGGAGTTCTCCGCCAAAAGATGTTGAAGAAGTCTTCTTCAACAAAAGGGGCTATACCATATCACAATAATTTAAATGCATGTGATGTTAATCCCTTTTATGCACCTTGTTTGATGCGTGGTAGACGTTGTTAAATAGGGTGATCCCTCACACAAATATCAAAGTAGTTAGTGTTCTTCCAAGTGTAGCACCGTCTGGAGTATTTGCCATTCTGAGGTGCGCCATGTCACATGGGTACGATAGGTTTGACATATATGAGGCGGGCGCGAACCGTTCGCGCAGCAGAGCACTCGGTTGTCTTGACGAGCTTTGCAAGATCGTCTTGGGCTCGGAACACACCCATCGAAAGATGAACAAGAGTCATATGGGATATGATTAGCATGTTGACCTACCGGTCTCGTTATTCCATCATCAGTGATGTCACATCAATGGTGGAGTAAGTGAGTCGTGGATCTTGAATCACTAATAATCAATTATGAGGGATATTGGTTTTAGTGGGAGCTTACTCTAATTAAGTGTTAATTTGAGTTGCTTTAATCATGAACAATGTCTAAAGTGTATTTGTTTTTAAGTTGTAGATCTATGGCACCCGTAACCACCTTTCCACTATGCGCGTTGCTTGAGAAAGAAAAACTGAATTCATCTGGGAACAACTTTACGGACTGGTACCGTAATGTGAGGATTGTCCTCAAGAGTGCCAAGAAGGACTATGTCCTATCGCAAACTCTCGGTGAACTCCCCGCTAACGCTACAGATGATGAGACTCGTATCTATCAATCTAAGAGCGATGATTCCATTGCAGTACAGTGTATCATGCTTGCCTCCATGGAACCTGATCTTCAAAAGCGTTTTGAGAATTGGGCTGCTTATGAGTTAATCCAGGAGCTGAAAGCTTTGTTTCAGAAGCAAGCAAGGACTGAAAGATATGAGATATCCAAAGCCTTGTTTGAATGCAAGATGGCTGAGGGCAGCTCAGTGAGTCAGCACGTACTTAGATTGTCTGGGTACGCGCAAAGGTTGGGTGAGCTAGGTTTTCCAATCTCCCAAGAGTTGGGCACTGATCTTGTTCTTGCTTCCCTCCCTCCGAGCTATAGTAGCTTTATCATGAACTACAACATGAATGGGATGGAAAAGAGTATGGGTGAATTATTCACTATGCTTAAAACTGCTGAGAGTGGAATCCAGAAGGACGCCAATCATGTGATGATGGTGAATAAAACAACCAACTTCAAGAAGAAGGGCAAGTCTAAGAAAAAGGGCAAATCCAAGGGTGCTAGTATGACTGACACGCCTAAGAAGTCCAAGACTGGTGCCACTTCTGATGTTGAGTGCTTCTTCTGTAAAGAGAAGGGACACTGGAAGAGGAACTGCAAGAAATATCTGGCAGAAAAGAAGAAGTCTGGAAAGTCCAGCTCAGGTATGAGTGTCATACATGTTATTGATGTATTCCTTGCTGATCCACAATGTAATTCTTGGGTATTGGATACCGGATCGGTTGCTCATATTTGCAACTCGATGCAGGAACTACAGAGGCCTAAGCGACTGGCAAAGGATGAGGTGACGATGCGCGTCGGGAACGGAGTAAAAGTTGCTGTGCTCGCCGTCGGTGTCCTACCTCTACATTTATCTTCAGGATTTATATTAGAGCTTAGTAATTGTTACTATGTTCCGGCCTTGAGCAAAAACATTATTTCTGGATCATGTTTGTTGCAAGACGGTTATTCGTTTAAGTCTGAGAACAATGGTTGTTCGGTTTATATGGATAATATGTTTTATGGCCATGCTCCCGTTGTGAATGGGTTATTTATTATGAATCTTGATGGTAATACACACATCCATAACACTGACGCTAAAACGTCGCAAGATAATCGATTCGAATTCCACTTATTTGTGGCACTGCCGTTTGGGTCATATTGGAAAGAAGCGCATGAAGAAACTCCATTGTGATGGACTTTTGGAGTCATTTGATTATGAATCATTTGACACTTGCGAGCCTTGTCTAATGGGTAAAATGACTAAAACGCCGTTCACAGGCCACGTAGAATGGGCGACTGACTTATTGGAGATCATACATACGGATGTATGTGGTCCAATGAGTATAGCTGCACGCGGTGGATTCCTCTACTTCATTACCTTCACGGATGATTTGAGTAGATATGGGTATATCTATTTGATGAGACATAAGTCTGAAAACCTTTGAAAAGTTCAAAGAATTTCAGCATGAAGTAGAAAATCATCGTAACAAGAAAATCAAGTTTCTGCGATCAGATCGCGGAGGGGAGTATTTGAGTTACGAGTTTAGCGAACATCTGAAGAGCTGCGGAATTGTTTCACAGCTTACGCCTCCCGGAACGCCACAGAGGAATGGAGTGTCCGAGAGACGTAATCGAACCTTGTTGGACATGGTAAGATCGATGATGTCATTAACTGAACTGCCATTGTCTTTTTGGGGTTATGCTTTAGAGACTGCCGCTTTTACACTAAATAGAGCACCATCTAAATCCGTTGAAACGACACCATATGAGATATGGCATGGGAAGAAACCCAACTTGTCTTTTCTTAAAATTTGGGGATGCGATGCATATGTAAAGCGTTTACAACCAAATAAGCTCGATCCCAAATCGGATAAATGCTTCTTTGTTGGTTATCCCAAAGGAACTGTTGGGTATTCCTTCTATCACCGCGCCGAAGGCAAAGTGTTTGTCGCAAAGAACGGTGTGTTTCTCGAGAAAGAGTTTCTTGCGAAAGGGGTGAGTGGGAGGATAGTGCAACTCGACGAGATTAGTGAATCTTCGTCATTAGGTCAAAGTGATGCAACGCCGGAAGTGGTTCCGGAGTTTCCCACAATGACTGATACGGAAGCCTCTACATGTGATGTAGAGACTTCAGTCGAGCCAGCAGCTGAACCACGAAGGTCTGGTAGGATTCGCACGAAACCACAGTGGTTTTCGGACGAGGTATTGTTGTTAGACAACGATGAGCCTGCGACCTATACGGAAGCAATGATGGGCCCTGACTCCGTTAAATGGCTAGACGCCATGAAATCCGAGATAGAATCCATGTACGAGAACCAAGTTTGGAGCTTGGTGGACCCTCCTGAAGGCGTGAGGCCTATCGAATGTAAATGGATCTATAAAAAGAAAACAGACGCGGATGGGAATGTATACATCTATAAAGCTCGACTTGTCGCAAAGGGTTTCCGACAAGTTCAAGGAGTTGACTACGACGAGACATTCTCTCCCGTAGCGATGCTTAAGTCTGTTCGGATTCTTCTAGCGATTGCTGCATATTTCGATTACGAGATATGGCAAATGGATGTCAAAACAGCGTTCCTGAATGGGAAGCTAACCGAGGACGTGTATATGATACAGCCCGAGGGTTTTGTCAATCCAAAGGATGCTGGAAAGGTATGCAAACTTCAGAGATCCATCTATGGACTGAAGCAAGCATCACGGAGTTGGAATCTTCGCTTTGATGAAGTGGTCAAAGGGTTTGGCTTCATCAGGAACTGCGAAGAGGCTTGTGTTTACAAGAAAGTAAGTGGGAGCGCAATAGCATTTCTAATACTCTATGTGGATGACATATTGTTGATTGGGAATGATGTATCTTTTCTTGACAATATTAAGACTTCGTTGAAAAATAGTTTTTCAATGAAAGATTTAGGCGAGGCAGCATACATATTAGGTATAAAGATCTATAGAGATAGATCAAAGCACCTAATAGGGCTAAGCCAGAGTACATATATAGATAAAGTACTGAAGAGGTTCAGTATGGAAAACGCCAAGAAGGGGTTCTTGCCGATCTCGCATGGGAAAAGTTTGAGCAAGAATCAGTGTCCTTCGACAACTGATGAGCGAGAACGCATGAGTAAGATTCCATACGCATCCGCGATTGGGTCAATCATGTACGCCATGATATGTACATGACCAGATGTGTCCTATGCTCTAAGTGTTACGAGCAGATACCAGAGTGATCCAGGTCATGATCATTGGACAGCAGTGAAGAATATCCTAAAGTACCTGAAGAGGACTAAGGATATGTTTCTCGTATACGGTGGTGACGAAGAGCTCGTTGTAAAGGGTTACACCGACGCCAGCTTTGTCACAGATCCGGACGATTTTCGATCTCAATCAGGCTTAGTGTATACACTGAACGGTGGCGCAGTGAGCTGGAAGAGTTCCAAGCAGGACACTGTGGCGGATTCTACAACGGAGGCTGAGTATATCGCCGCTTCAGAAGCGGCAAAGGAGGGCGTTTGGATTAAGAAGTTCGTCACCGAGCTTGGTGTGGTTCCGAGCGCGCTGGATCCTATGGAGCTCTATTGTGACAATAGTGGCGCCATAGCTCAGGCCAAGGAGCCAAGGTCCCACCAGAAGTCCAAACATATACAACGCCGATTCCACATCATTCGTGAATTGGTGGAGCGTGGAGACGTAAAGATATGCAAAATACACATGGATCTGAATGTGTCAGATCCGCTGACGAAGCCTCTACCACAAGCAAAGCATGAGCAACACCGGAATGCCATAGGTGTTAGGAGCTTAAGCATTGGCTAGATTATTGACTCTAGTACAAGTGGGAGACTGTTGGAAATATGCCCTAGAGGCAATAATAAAGTTGTTATTATTCTATTTTCATGTTCATGATTAAGTTTATGTTCTATGCTAAAATTGCATTGGTTCTTGAATATGAGATTCAGAGGAAAACCTAATTGCATGTGTGGAATAATAAACACCATTCAGATCCCTAGTCAGGCCTCTGGACTAGCTCATGTATTGTTGATGATCTTGTTTTCCTGATCATGGGCATTGTTAATGTAACAAGGATGCCGACAATAATGGGAACACATTGTTAGGGTAACAATGGTGTTGGATAGACCCCTTATGAGATACTGCGAGATCACTTCGTCAATATGTTGTCAGTATCTTCTCATGATGTGTTAACGTTTACTTGCGTCCTTAGACCATGAGAATATCATAGACCCGGATACCGGATGGTTGCTTTGGGGTCATCAAACGTTACGCCGTAACTGGGTAATTATAAAGGTGACTTCCAGGTACACCAGAAAGTATATCGTGGTTCTAGATATGTCAAGACTGGGATTTGCTCATCCGGCGATGGAGAGATACACTCTGGGCCCACTCGGTATTACGGTGTCCAGCATCGCCTGGCCAGGTATTGTGACTAAAAGGTTAGTCACGGGGATACCGGAATACGGAAACGAGAAAAGAGTACAAACCAGTAACGAGGATAACTAGGTATGGTGATCAAGGAGTTGATCACAGGGATACCGTCAAAGTCTCGCCTCGGGTTGTGTAATGTATCGTGAGGCAAAAGGAATTGTATGCGACAATACAAGGTTTGCTCGATAAAGATCTTCGATGATATGTGGGAGTCGTTATGGGTGTCCAGATCCCGCTGACGATTATTGACCGGAATGTATTCCGGACATGTCCACATATACTCGAACCTATAGGGTCACACGCTTAACGTTTTAGCGACATTTAGGAATGCTACGATTTATGGAGAACGAGAGAGAAGGGTTCCGAAAGTGTTTCGGATGATCTCGAAAGTGTTCCGGGAGGTCCCGGATGGTTCCGGTGATGTCCGGAAGTGTTCCGGAAAGTATTGGAAGGTTCTAGAAGGTTCTGGAAGGTTCTAGAAGGTTCTGGAAGGTTCTAGAAGGTTCTAGAAATTCTAGAAGGTTCTGGAAGGTTCAAGAAATTCTAGAAGGTTCTAGAAGGTTCTAGTGGAGTTGGACTCCAACTCCAACAGGGTGTCCCTGCTGGAGTAGGACTCCACCTGCCTAGGGAGAGCTGCCCCAACCCCTATAAATAGAGGGGCAGGGCACCTCAAAGGGGATCCCAAGCAGCCCCAGAGGCAGCCCTAGTCCCTTGGACTAAACCCTAGGCCGGCCATCTCTAGATTGGCCACAGCCTTCTTTTTCTCTCTCTTCTAGATTGGATCTAGTACAGCTGCCGGCGCGCTGCTGCTTCTCCTTCTCGTAGATCCCTGCTGTTCTTGTGTGCTGGTCCACACATTACGGCGGTGTCGCTAATCCGGTACGCGTGGATACCTCGGAGACGTCGTATACTTCGGCGTTTGATCGGGCGAACTATTCACGAGGAGATCGCTCTCGCGGCTGGGAGGTATAACCTAGCTGCGGGAGTCTGCGGACTTCATCGACATCGGTCAACTTCTCCGCTGCATTGACGTGATCGTCGAAGGTATGATATCGTTACCTACACCTCGATAGTGTTTCTTGGTTTGGTTCGTGTGCGGAAAAATTTTGTTTTGCGTAGCGCGTTCCCCAACATATGCACATGCGCCAATTTTGCTTCGCCTTTTTAACCATGATGGGGTTAGCTAGCCACTCGGGATGGTTGACTTCTCGAATGAACCCTGCCTTTAGGAGTTTCTCGATCTCTACCTTGATGGCTTCTTTCCGATCAGGAGCGAACCGTCGAAGCTTCTGCTTGACAGGTTTGGCATTAGGAGGGAAGGCCGACCTGCGCTCGATGACCTCCCTGGGGATACCGGGTATGTCAGACGGTTGCCATGCGAATACGTCTGCGTTTGCCCGGAGGAAGGCAATGAGCTCGAGTTTCTATTTCTGGCTCGGGCTGGAGCTGATCCAAATGGACTTGGATGGCTCTGCTAGGTCCAGAGGAATGGTCTTGAGTTCACCGTGGGACTTCACAGTGACCTTGAGTCTTGAGTGCTTGGTCTCCTTCTCGGTTTGGTGCTTCTCAACCATGTCTAGGATGCGCTTGTCATAGCACAGGCTAGTCCGAGCACATCCTTGGATTGTGATGACCTTGGCGACTGTCTCGGAGGACGAGGCTGCATGAAAATCAGATCTACTGCTTGCACACGGGTTTTCACCCGTCGAGCAGGGATTCCGACTGGTTGGTGCAATTGAGTTTCTCTTGCCCATCCTCGACTACGACTCCATCTTCTTGCCAAGGAGGAGATGCTAGTCGAGCAGCAAACCGTGCTCGCTCGCCAGCACGAGGAACGACAGCGTAATGAGGATATGTGGGGCCGAGGACGTGAGGTCAACAACACGCTCCGCATGCGCGAAAGGGACGGTGTCCCGATATTTCCGCTTCCTAGTCACAACCTTGTCATCGCCACGGTGGTGGCACGTGCCATCAATATCCCCGAGGGCACCCCGGGCTATGACGATCTCTGATGGCTCTGAATCCTGATGGAAGAGGCAGCTCTGCAGCAAGCCGAGATCTCCGAGGTTCGTGTAGCTTCTCCTGCAAGCACCAGGAGCCGGCGCTCTTCCCTGCCAAGGAACTCACAAGCCACCGAAGGTCGCCATACGAACCCAGAGCCTCATCGCCCTGCTGGGTCGGTTCGTAACCGACTCGGACCGGACCGCGATGTACGGGACACTCTCGAGGCAAGACCACGCTCATCACGGCACGGGGAAAAATAATCACCCCGCTAGGTCGGGATCATTCTGGCGCTCACCTTCGGTACACCTGATAACTTCCAGACCGAGACCCTCAATTTTGAGGTCGTTGACTTCCCAGGCTCGTATCACGCGATCCTGGGGCATCCCTTCTACGCCAAATTCATGGCCATTCCCAGCTATGTCTACCTAAAGCTCAAGATGCTGGGTCCCCACGGGATAATAACGGTGCAAAGCAACTTCTAGCACGCTTACGCATGTGACCTGGAAAACTGCAACCTCGCTGCAGCCCAAATCGCGATAACCGAGCTTGACAGCCTCAAGTCCTCTGTGGTTGAGGAAGACTTTAGCATCGACATCATTCCAGTCAGCACGGCACACCAAGAGAATCCAGATTGATCTGGAAGACTCCTTCAAGATAACGCAGATCGGGACTGCGCTCAACGACAAATAGGAAAGTGCGCTCGTCAGCTTCCTCCGCGACAATCGGGACATCTTTGCATGGACATCCTCGGACGTGCCTGGAGTCCCAAGGGAGGCTACCGAGCACTCTCTGAACATTTGGCCGGATACCAAACCGGTCAAGCAACGCCTGCACCGTTTTGCTGAGGACAGGCACAGAGCAATAGGAGAGGAGATAGCCAAGCTTCTATCGGCTGGCTTTATCAAAGAAGTGTACCATCTAGACTGGTTAGCAAACCCAATTTTTTTCGCAAAAAGAATGGAAAATGGAGGATGTGCGTTGACTATACGAGCCTCAACAGAGCATGTCCCAAAGACCCCTTCACATTACCTCACATCGACCAGGTGATTGACTCCACCGCCTACTGCGAGATTTTGTGTTTTCTCGACGCCTACTCGGGCTACCATCAAATCAAGATGAAAGAGGACGACGAGATCAAGATGTCATTCATCACTCCATTCGGGACTTTCTGCTACATCTCCATGCTTTTCGGTTAAAGAACACGGCACTACATACCAACGGTGTATACAGCACTGCCTCCAGTGGCAGATTGGAAGGAACGTGTAAGTCTACGTCAACGACGTGGTGATCAAGTCCAAGTAGAAAGAAGATCACCTGACCGGCCTAGGGGAAACATTCTCCAACCTCAGGCGATTCAACATGAAGTTCAACCCGGAGAAGTGCATTTTTGGAGTCCCTTCGGGAAAGCTACTCGGCTTCATCATTTCCGAACGAGGAATCGAGGTTAAGCCGGAGAAGATTGAGGCCATCATCAAGATGGGACCACCAAAAAGCCTCAAGGACGTCCAAAGGCTAACCGGGTGCATGGCGGCCCTCAGCCGATTTATCTCTCGACTCCGCAAAAAGGCCCTGCTCCTCTACAAGACAGATACAGAAGATCATCTGTCGCGGGGATTTCGTGGCAATACTCATTTCTACGGATCGGGGGGATGCAAGTGGAAGATCTAAGCGGGTTCACACAAAAGATTTTACCCAAGTTCAGGCCCTCCAATGGCAGAGGTAATACCCTACTCCTGCTGATTGTATTGCTGATCTTGTGCGAGAAAGGTTACAGAAAGATGGAGGTTGCTCTTGTCTCGAGGTAGAAGACAATGCGTAAAAATCTAGCCCCTTGCATGGGTGCCCTAGTGTAAAGACCAAAACTCTTACGATGATTTAGTTATATTAAATATGGTCCTAATGAAAACTTCTGTGTGCCTTTGCCTCTTCTCATGTTTTTTTCCACCCAAAAGTTTTGCAAATAATTAAAAGCCTTGCATATAGATAGTTCAAACATCACCTGGATTAAAAATATTAACAACTACGCAAGGATCCGTTTGAAACCGAGTTGTGAAACCAACATCACCAAAAACCTATGCCCAGTAATCTTTAAATGTTTTAAACATCTTACAAATCTCCCCAATAATTGAGGTACATTGGAATTCAGTTGAGTATTCGAACCAAGGACCTTACAAATTGTTTCCACTCGGACCGGTTTGAAATAACAGTCACTCGTAAAGCTTTCACCTTAATAAAATTCTGGGAAATGCAAGTTCCGCAAAGTTTTCAATTGATCCTTGAATTCAATTTTATTTTAAACCTAGCTTTAAAATAGCACAGAAATACAACAAAACAAAAAGAAATGCCTCACCTTTTTTTCTGTCCGCGGGTCCCACCTGTAGAATTGTTGCTCCACGTAACCCATAGTCAGGTCTTCCTTTTTCTCCACCTGGCAGCTCACTCCTTCCACGTAGCAAGCCATCTCTTCTTCCCTGCCACTTTCTTTTTCCTCCACCCGAGTCCTTCAAAGCTCCATTATTCCCCATCTCCTTCCCCACCGAATTCTCCAGTGCATGCCTCCGGCCCCACCGGACCATCTCCACGTCTCCCCCTCCGCTGGTCGCCCTTGCTCCACCGGTGCCGCGCCTCCTCAGCCCCTGTGGCCCTTCCCCACTCACCCGCCGCCGCCTTTGCCTTCGGGCTAGGCCGCCGCCTCCACCTCCGTAGCCCGCTCCGTCGCCCCGCAGCTTGATCCGGCGAGCTTGCCCCGGTCAGCCGCGCCCCCGCCGGGTGCTCCTTCCCGTGCGCCGCTCCCCCTCCTTCATCCCACACGCCGCTCCGCCGGTTGCTCCTCCCCATCGCGCGCCACGGCCACCGTCCCCGCTGCTCGGTCCGGCGAGCCATTGGTGCTGCTGCTCACCGGCAAGTCGAGCTTGGGCCACCAGCCACCCCGACGGCCAGCGTCTCCGGTCCTCCTCCGTTGCTCGCCTAGCCATGACGCCATGTCCATCCCCATCGCCGTCCGCCTCAGCGCCACCCCCCGACGTCCACCCACTGTTGCCACCCGAGCTCCCCGGCCGTGCTCCCCTTCCCCCTTCCGCTGCCAAGCAAGTCTCCTCCTCCGGTGAGCTCCCAATTCCCCTTCTATAAATTTTGGATTCGGTTCTAGTGTTCTTGGCTTGTTTGAGATCATGACTATAAAATATATATGTGCTGATGTGCTCAGCTGTAATTTACTGCTCTCTTACTATCGAATCCTACTCCTAATCGGGTATCAAGTTGATACATGTTGAGTATTATGCATATTATTGCTACTGGATGCTAAAACAAATTGGGGATTCGGTGGTATACGTTTGTCCTAAACTGGTTGTGGTTAGATTAGTTGTTAGTAGCTAAAGAATTGACTGAATCTAATCAATACATGGTTGGTTAAGTGATCACTTCACTATAGATGTATATACATATACATGCGCATAAATTTCTAAATTCCGATGGTTATGGATGGTTGGATCCGGTTAAGGTAGGTTTGGAAATTTCATTAACGCACTAACCTACTCCTTAGTGGTGGTCACTCCAAAGACTGCTCAATTAACCGAGAAGTATATTTAGTTGGGCAATAAACCAATGTATTCGGTGCAGAGAACTCAACACTTTAATTGATGGCTTCCCTAACAAGTGATCAAGTCGAGCTTAACTGTGAACTACCAAATTCGGTTAGGGCGACGCTGAAATTTCAATCGATGTACTAGCAACCGATCCTTGTCGTATGCACTATTCTAATTAAAATACTGATGAGTCAAAACTAAGTTAACACTGATTGCTTACTGACCAATTGGTGTATATATGTAACAAATGAACTCACTTAGTGTACCTGGAAAAGATCTAACTAAAATACTAACAGTGATACTGATGAACAGATTGATATACTAGCTCTTGTTGGATGCGATGACTAATTGATTTAGTTAATTCCTTGCTATAGGAAGTATACTTAATATGCTGATTCTTGCATCCCATAACCATACCCATGCATCCCCGGTAATACCTAGTTAACTACTAACAAGTACGCAAACCAACTTGATTAGGACGAAGTGCTTATCCTAATGCCAAACCCAGGTAACCGTGCAACTATTGTTATTTTGCTTGAAGCCTGGCCTAGCAATTTTCCTAACTACACTATTAATATATTAGTTTAATGCAGAAATTGGTACTTGCGATACACGCCATTCTAATTAACATAGAGATGATTCAAAACTAAGTTGGCCATCTGAATTACTTACTAATTAGCTGATGTATAGATATATGTGACAATGGACCCGTTAGTCACCCTCGAGTCCTCACCACCCAGCTAATTATAAGAATATCGAAATTCTTTTCTTTACTGAACAACATACAAAAAGAGTCCTAGAGAATCTAGCTTAACAGCCAAACTTAAAATGCTAGTATCACAATTCGCCTAACGGCCAGAAAACAATCGCAACCCCATGTTCTCACCTACGACAACGAATCGATCAACTGAGCCCTAACCCTAATTATAGATTTAAAGCCTTCCTCCTTAGTTGCATATCGCATCCCATGCATGCATCCATATTCTTGATTCAACATGATTAAAGTTATAACACGACTAAAACTAAACCAAAATCTGGAAGTAATACTAACCTGCTTAGGTAATCGTATACTTCATTTTTAATCCACCGTAGTTGCATCCCATGAATTTTTGTAGTATCTAAAGTAGCTCCTTAGACTTGTTTCTTTTCTTTTCTTTCTAGAGGTTATTTGGTTCTTGTTGAAGTTTGGCTGCTTCGGATTTTCCCACGACGCTAGTGGATACGTTATACATCGTCACCCAGCTTCCAGGCAAGCTCCATTGCTTGTTGATTAATCATTACATTGTGTGTTAATCTTGTTTGGCATACTTAATTGGATTGATTTGGTGCTTGCGTGAATGCTTACTTAGCCTGTGCTTGATGTCGTACTAGTATGTGTAAGTTTAGTATTATGCAGCAGCTATGGCTGAGAATAAACTTGGTTGCCCTTTCAACTTGAACTTGTTAAGTGAGCTGTGAGAGCCGAGGGCGTGCACAATGGGTACGGTTGGTGTTCATCGTAGTTTGACGGCGACCCAGGAGTAAGTAGAGTTTTGTCGCCACACCAACCCTATCTTCAGCGTGTCACAATCCCTTATCACACGGGAACGTTAGCGGGAAACCACCACTGAGGCATAGTGGAGGTAAGTCTCCACGCCCCTTGGAGGCTCGCTACCTCCTTGCGGTTATGCACTCACTACACCTGCAGTGGTCGTGTTGCCGGTAACGGTCCGAGAGAATTGATTGAATCTGCTATTGTGATGGACATGCGATTTAATTGGGGTGTGGGCTGCCCCGGAGGAATTGGAAATGGTGACATCCATATTACTGTGTTCGTGTGTGGGTGCTTGTAAGTTTGCTATTATTTTTCCTGTTGTTATTAATTTGTTGCTAATGTTCGTTGAATCTGAAATTAAAATGAGGTAGCTCATGTTCATTTTATCCCTTGTATGTAACTTGAACTTGATAAGTCAAACAGGGTTAATACCATGTTTTAATTAATTGATGAGCAATGTCTTGCGAGTATGGTGGTTGTACTCACCTAGGTTTATCCTAGGCAGGTTTGTGGAGCATCCCTGGAGTTGACATTTCGCTGCTTCGGTTTACCTCTTTCGGCTTCGACCTCCTTGGGATTGTTGTGGGCTGTTTGAGGTGGTCCCCCACCATCTCAGGTGTTCTACTTTATGTTTCCGCTGCTGCCATTGTGGCTCTTTTGATGTTTATCGACCTTAGGTCAAGTGGTATGTAAGATAAGTACTGCCCCGAGTATGGGACGTGTTATAATTATCTGGTAAACCCTCTCTTTAGTGCTTTACTGTGGTATACAAGTTGTTATCGAGGCTGCCCATATGCAATGCATGAATGATATGAAGTATATGGGTATGCCGTGAAGGGTTAAAGCCGTTCCTCTTTTTACTAAGTCGAGCAGGAATCAGTTGAGTGACCCGCTGGCTGAGATGCTGTGCCGGCCAGGCAGGGTGTGGGTGTGTTCTACCGGGCTTTCGAGTGACCCACTAGCTTCCAAGCTAGGTTAGGGTGTGGGTAGAATCTCCGGGCTCCTCCGATCTTGCTTTGCGAGGTAGAATTCAGGAACGACTCTAAACCTTCACCGGATCAGGAAATTGTATGTGGTTCTGGGAAGTTTAGTCGCTTCCGGCCGGCTTGCGTTGGTCAGGTGTCGGATCACTCCGCCTCGGTGAGTACGGTGCAGGTACCGTGCCACCAGGTCGACTGGTCCTTCGGCCCTTGGTGACCATTCATTCCCCTAATCATATGGAATTCCCGGGTCCGTGACACCTAGCCTTGCCTTATATAGGGTC